>JAMZAV010007454.1:0-42413 GCA_024449915.1 Sweltsa coloradensis
GAAAAAAAAAAAAATGGGATTCAATATAATTTTATGGAAATGAAGCAAAAGAGAATCGGAAATTGAGCTAGCTATTTATGCGCATTAGCTACCAACTATAAAATATCATGACGAATGAAATTAAATACGAATTTAAGAATGATAAGAACTTCTTCAAACTATAATTTGACTTGCAAAATCCAAGAAAATTATAGCTTTGGGTTCGTTGGCAAATGTTTACGATTAGTCGATTACCGATTCGTTTTAAAATTACGCCAGAAGGCAAATATATGCGTAGTTCATAATAACGCCAAGAGAAACTATATCAAATGAAAAGATTGGATAAGAACATATACAAAGCAAATTTGAGGACATAGCCTCTTGATTCCCTGAGGAATCTTCTCACTTCCTTTGCTCGTCATCAAATTCCGCTTAAAGACATAAGAACACAACGTTACAGTTGAAGCAGTAGTCTTGGAACAGTTACGCGTGAGACCTCAACATATTCACACTAATTACATTATACATTTCGTAAGTTACAACAAGCCTACAGTCCAGTCCACGCCTACGCTATGACACTCTCCCTGTCATTTCTGCTGACAACCGGAACCAAATATCCCACGGGTTAATAAAAGACCGGAACAACATCGCATTTTAAAACTACCTTGATGGAAGTGGGGGGGGGGGGGGGGGGGATACTCGACCACAGGAAATCACAGTCACGCCACCATTCTAATATGAGGGCATTTCTAATTTAAACAAAAAAACTTCCTATGAAAATCCGAAGATTGACGTTGCGTTATACAAAAATTAGGTTATACTATCTAGACCATAAAATCAACAAGAATAATACAGAATCCCCCCCACAAAAAAAAAATGACACCGACAAAATACAAAATAAAAACCGACAGTGGGTGCTTTAGCGTAAGGCGTGTAAATCTGAGCCGGGGGTCACTGGCTCGAATTCTGCCATTGGCGATTCTGACTTACGTTTTATTGCGGTGTTTTTAGCCCTCGGATAAATAAATAAATAAATAAATTTTATTTAGAGTCTACCCACTCAGTTATATAACTGATTTTTAGTGGGGGACTTTAAATCAAAGCGACCAAGCCAACCCTGCAGGCCCCGACGCAATCGACGAGTGAGCGATAACCAACCAAAGATCGATATTTTTAATGGGAAATATAGCAATCAGTGGTATGGACAGTGCGAACACCCACGAATCAACGCCAGAATCAACAAGGCCGATTCAGAACAACTCTGAATTTATTATGTGCCTCGTTACTATAGGACTACTCCAAAGTCACCGTTTACAAATTTATAATACAAGAACTGATGGACTTAAGTCCAAATCAAAAGTTCAAAAACTTCTGACTTTAGCGGAAATCGAATCCTAGACCTTCTACATAGGAAGCAGATACGCTAACCACAAGACCAACGAGCCTTTCCATATTCCTTTCCCTACGTACCCTAAACCTTAATAACCAAGTAAGTCACCTGAAGATGGTTAGGCCAGATTAAATCTGATGTAGCGAGCACCCTCTCGAAACAGTTTTTAGTCACCACGCCAGCAACGTGCTTTTACTCTATAGGATGCTATTGCCAGGCAGTGTGGCGTCGGTGAATGAGTCTAGCTATAGACAGCTGCTGGTAACACATAGCAATTAAAAATTTAACACTAAATTGTCTACTTTCAAAACTTAAATCCTACGTGCTAGAGCTGGGGTTACCTATATTTTCCTCGTCGTCATTATAATTCGATCGACATCATTTAACTCGCGTGCACTTAACGCATCGATTTGCATCCAAGCATAAATGATGCAAGCAAAAGTGGCGCAAACTTGAGTTTCTTGCTCCAAGACTCAGAAAGGCAACCGTCCTATAGGATTATGTATTGTGGTTTTGAACATTGTACTTGATTATTTTTTTCTTTACGTGCCATGAATTCAATTCAACGCGTGCCGAGCCCTTGAGTTTTTCATAAATCAATCGTGGATGACCGCAGTACGTGACATTTGCATGTGGGATGTGTCGTGTCTGACCGTATTTAAAACTGCATTTCCATTTGATTAATAAACACCGTTTAAATCAAATGACTTTGAAATCTAGCACCTATATTTAGAACACACTTTAATCTGTATCTAATTAATTGTAATGTATATAAAACACAATCCATACCTCTTTTGCCTTCTATACTTAAAGCGAAGAACGCATTGTATAGGCCGAGGTGAATTATATAATGTAATATTTTATACAATATCACAATACACACTTTGGTTCTAGAACCGTGGCGACTGTTTCACACATTCCTGTCAGAACTTCAGAAGCTACGTAAGGATGTTGAACTCGTGGTACTCTCAGATAAAAGTCGACTACCTTCTACACTTAATTTCCTTTCTTAGTTCTCCACAATCTTTATTCATGAATCACTCCAATAAGTACCATCCTCCTTCCTTGTCTTATGCATACGAGAGTGAGCGGCACCTCAAATCACTACAGGCTACACGGCTATACACTTACATCACGGATGCGGCGTATCCGGCTGTTTTCACTCTATGTTTAATAATGTATTTATTATATAACTAACTCTAACACATATACATACATTTTAATTTTGTTTACATATTAGGAGTAACCTTTTTTCACTTATTTGCACTTTCGGGATAATGCACTTTCGGGGTTTTGATATAGACTCCTTATTTATTATGGTTGAGTCACACAAAAAAATCCGAAAATTTTGCAACTGATTTTTTTAAATATAATCATTTTTTGGAATATTTTAGGGAATACCTACAGAGTTTTCCGAACAAAATGTGTTCAGTAATCCAAAATAAATAAAAGGTGTGTACATTTTGCCGACGCAAATTTCTATGTGCATTAGAATAGTGCATGTGCATTTTTTGCAATAAAATCACTTACCACTTAAATACTTTGATTGCTCTGACCAATCAAATCGATGTCACTGGCATCCTGTCACCACACACATAAACCACACTTGAATGTTGTCCTCGTAAAAAAGTCGTCTCGGCGCTGACCACTGCTCGTAGGAGGTGGTGAACGTAGCGGTGTTGGCGTTGTTCTGAGGCGCATAGCACCTGTGCGACGCGAGGAGTCTACTTCGCACAACAAGGCGCGTTCACAGTGGTGCGCGGTGGCGTCTAGCCGCCAAGCAGTCAACCGTAGAGGAACAGAAAGTAAATCTATAATATGACGGTGCAGAACTTAACAAAACAGCATACTTGCATAGCGAACTCGACGCCAAAGAAAATCAGTAGGTTTATATGAAAACTGTATAATCAGTTTCCCATGATTGTATTTTATTTTATTTTAATAGACAAAATACATATAGCATTTATACTCAGCAAAACAATACAATTAATGACAAAGATTCAACTAAAAGATAACAATGTAATGAAAGTCACCACTTTAGTGTGGGTGTGTTTGGTACTCAGACGAGAAAATATATTATTCAAACCAATTTTATTAATTGTTACATCCAACATTGTAATGTTGAGCTTATGTCAACAAGTCCGTGAATTTGTAATTTTGAATTGAATTTTATTATTAGAGAGCTCTCAATTAAAGAAATACGGAACTATGAAGCTAATTGACAAAATTATTGTATTATATTATTATTTTTAGTTATTTAAAATAATTTATTGTAAGTTGTAACAACAACTTTTTGCATCTCAAGTAGTTGGGACGCTCTAAAATAGAAGTTTAAAACAATCTAATTCAACTTAATTTCGTAACACTTCGTCAGAGTTGTGTAAAATTAAGCAAACAATGGGTGTTTTTCAGTCACTCTTAGTGTTATTTCGTTATTACATTTTTAGAAGTGGTTTTCAGTAAATTAACTCGTTGTTTCCTCTGCTGCATACACGCACGACTCTTCCGTGCCGGCACGCGTCTTCTTGCATACATGTGAACCACCTCCCATTAACCTGACACGCGTCTCGATGTATGATCGCACAAACAAGCTCATGCAGCTAGCCAGACAGCTTGCCGGGACGCCGAGTGAAACCATTGCGAATCAACTACGATCGCCAATCAATCAAATGAAACAGACCATCAAGCTGTTAATAAAAAAGCTGTAATAGTTGCATATTAATGTACGCAAGCGGTTTCTACGGGTGGTGGTATGTGGAGGATGACTAACTTGCGCACGGCAGCCTCTGGGCACGTCGTAACGTTCTCTCACTAGCGTTTAGTGACCCGGCACCTCCACCACTTGAAAGTGTCAGGTCAAATTTACAATAGTCAACCCGGCACCTCCACCATAGCACGCGAACAGAACTTTGACGAAATAAACCCATTTTTCAGGAATAATCTGTATATAAATAATCTGTCTGTGTGCCTATAAATTTTTATTCTCTAAACTTCATATCTTCATTTTGTTTTTCGTATTTAAAAAATATATTTTTTCACTTAAAAAAAATTTCGATATTTTTATTGGAGTCCAAATGTCAAAACAAAATATTCCCACATCGATCTTGTATCTAAAAATCGATTCCTTGCCCAGCCCTATTTGAGAACTCTTTGTTTTATACTGCCGTCGGCGGATTTCGAACCGGAGTCCTCCCGAATTAGATCCCCACTTGTCACGCATGAGCTATATACTTTTATCGTCAAGTGCACACTTACAAAAACTGTAATTCTCTCTGCCCTAAAGCACCAAGGCTTTGATGTTAGGCTCGTGTGGTTTTGCATGGCTTATGGTTAGTCTCAGAGAGCGCTTCTCGTACGCCCATCTCAGAACCAGTCACGTAGGGATTTTTTGAAACTTTTTTTGTGGATTAAAAGTGGATGCGTTTTATCAAAAATGACATCTAGCTCTACTATTAGAAGTAACAACACTGACAACTGAGCGACATCTAGCTCCATGTTGTCATTCTCTCCCTATAATACCATACACAAATACAGTCATGTTACAATTAATCTTAAGAATTATTTTACTGCAACTACAAACTGTATGTTCAAGTTTTCTGTAAATAAAATATGAACAATAATTTTAACCCAGGAAATATTCTGGCAGCTTTTTGTGTTGATCTAACCAAAGATTTAACTCAATAGGTGTAAGTTGAGTAGAGGATGGGTTCACGAACTGACGTCAGCAGCTATAAACAATTATTCAAATGATCAAACCACATTCAACACAAACACACACACATTCACATATAAAACACATTCATATTACATTCATATACAAATTGTGGCATTCTATTTATTTATCTATTTATTTATAGTTAAAAAGTAATGTGTGACTTCTGACTTTCGAAATTATAATCTTGCTTGACAGAAACATCCGAACGAGTTTTTTGAGTAATAAATTAAGTGAGATGTATGTGATTATTTAATTTAATAGAATTAGGGCAATGGATTCGAGTTCCAGGACAATGAGATACTTAACACTCATCTTTTAATTTCATTCATTCCATCAAGATTAGACGACCTAAAAACAATGCCATACAATCCCCTAATTCTGAGATAAAATAAATGAATGAGATTCACCATTGAAACTTGACCCATTCCAAATAATTCGTCACCTTTCCTTTCACATAATAAATCACGATTCTTAATTAACATAATTGGATGAGCGTAGCGAGCGAAGCGAGTGAATCGAAGACTTCAATTTCACTGACCCCCCAAAAAATTTAGCTCGGGTGTTTTTTTTTTTTTTTTTTTTTTTTTGTCTGTTTGTTTGCTTTCTACCGGGCAAACGGCAAATGCGATCCTAATGAAAATTTGACAGGACCTTCGAAATTTCTGAACTTAGACTTGCTACGTTTTTGGGTACAATCGAAGAAATATTTCTCATGAATATCGTACTTTTACAATTTTTTACGATTCTGTGTGCGATATTTTCGTGCCATTTGGGCCAATTCTGACCAAACGGGTGGGGCTACAACGTTCATATTATACATGGACATTAAGGTTATGGTGATCTAGTACATTTTGAAAGAAAAAGTTGAAAAAGTTAGCTAGAATCTATAGACATAAAGCTTTTAATATAAGTTTTTTGATTTTTTGTGCGATATTTTCGTGCCATTTGGGCCAATTCTGACCAAACGGGTGGGGCTACAACGTTCATATTATACATGAACATTAAGGTTATGGTGATGTAGTAGGCCTACCTTTTGAAAGAAAAAGTTGAAAAAGTTAGCCAGAATCCATAGAAATAAAGCTTTTAATATAAGTTTTTTGCGATAAATAATACCAATTGACAAGAAACAATAGAAACTTGACAACAATCACCTACAATGCGTAGGCAACAAAACAAAGCACTTGCAAAAGTAAAGATATCCCACGCAAACTAAAAACTATAAAAAGCTCATCTATCAACGCGGCGGGACTTTAGCGTTTTCCTAGTATTGTGTATTTATAACTTAAACTCAAATATTTTGCCAAGAACCTTATTGGATGAGCGAAGCGAAGACTTCAATTTCACTGACCCCCCAAAAATTTTAGCTCAGTTGTTTTTTTTTTTTTTTTTTTCGTTTTTTTGTTTGTTTGTTCGCTCTCTACTGGGAAAACGGCATATGCGATCTTAATGAAAATTTGAGGGGACCTTTGAAATCTCTGAACTTAGACGTGCCACGTTTTTGGGTACAATCGAAGAAATATTTCTCATGAATATCATACTTTTACGATTTTTTTCGATTTTTAGTGCGATATTTTCGTGACATTTGGTCCGATTCTGACCAAACGGGTAGGGCTACAACGTTCATATTTCACATGGATATTAAGGTTATGGTGAAGTAGTACCTTTTGAAAGAAAAAATTGAAAAAGTTAGACAGAATCTATAGAAATAAAGGTTTTAATATAAGGTTTTCAATTTTTAGTGTGATATTTTCGTCACATTTGGGCCGATTCTGACCAAACGGGTGGGGCTACAACATTCAGATTTCACATGGACATTAAGATTATGGTGATGTAGTACCTTTTGAAAGAAAAAGTTGAAAAAGTTAGCCAGAATCCATAGAAATAAAGGTTTTAATATGAGTTTTTTTAGGTTTATAATAACAATTAACAAGTAACAATAGAAACTTGATAACAATCACCTACAATGCATTTAAAAAGCACTTGCAATGGAAAAGTGCTAACAAACGCAAAAAAATGCAAACAAAAAACAAAAAAGCTCATCCATCAACGCGGCGGGACTTTAGCGTTTTCCTAGTTATGCTACAAATCGAGAGGCATTTCAAATTTTAGTACAATTCATTGACCTTCCTTTTACTTCTAGGCTAATCATAATTATTCTTCTGGTTTGCTGAAACGTAAAACAAAATCAATGCACTACAAAAGTAGAGCATCATTTGCTACCTTGAGTATTACATTAAGTAGAACATACACCAATCCTGGTTGCCTGTGGTTGTTCTAGAGATCCAATATAATTTACAGATAGAAAAGGAGTATTGTGAAAAATTCCGATGTAACAATTGTAAATGAAATATAATTACATGTCTATATGAAATATAGCCACATTATTACTAACTTCAGAATCATGTCCCCTTGCCATCACAAACTGTGCACAGAAATGAACCTTAATAATGATAAACTTCAAAGGCGATATTGATTGATGCGTTCTCACTTTTGAAACGTCTATATGTTTAACATTACGGCATAAGACCCGTCATGCTGACTAGGAGTTCTAGAACATACGAACAATAGGTTTTCACAAGTTGACAAATGAGTTATGCAATACTTATATTGAATGTTATTATACAGCCATTGCATAAGCGATTACAACCCCAACAGAAACTTTCCTGCGTGGTTCACTATTGATTTTAAATTAGATTTCTACTATGATTGATGATGATCTATGATTGATCAGTCCATCCATGTACATGTCCATGTCATTGACTTTTATTTATTGTTGTAGATATGTAATAATTTGATTTCACTTTTGATGGGTTCGCGTTTAAATGAGTATGTGATGTTTTGTTTGTACGTAAATAAATGAAAACTGGATGTGTTTTTAGTTCGCCCTGCTGATTATAAGTAGAAAACTTATCAAGAAACGCTAATGTTAAGTGTAATAAATTTTGAAAACATGAGTGTTTAAGTAGGGCAGGTATTGTTCTGTCGCTCCTACCTTTCCGGCGGGAAATTCATGGTATGGAAATCCATACCAAATTACAATTAGTTTAATCCAGATTATACATATTGACTTTAAGGTTGCAATGTTTGCAGCATGACGTGACTAACGCCAGTATGATGTTAGTAGCCAATGGCGTGGGGTGTTACCATAATGACTTGAACCAACGAACCAATGACCGTGGGCCATGCGATGCTGTCACCCTAAGAAAACCAAATTCTCGGTGGAGCAGCTATCTCGTTTAGCATTGCACTATTTAAATTAAAATTTATTCTAAAAACAAAAAAAAAACTTTGCGGTGAATTATGTTGGTATTTAGTTAAATCATTTTATTATTCTTCTCATAAAAGTGAAAATATGCTTACACAAACACACAGTGAATTTTACACTGCAGATCATATATTGTTTTCTTCCAACACATTCATAAATGATGGCAGTTGAATCAGAATAAATCTATTTTTTAACATATTATCATTATGTTTGTAAAACTTACTCAAATGTACTTATGATGATTTTTATGACATTGGATTAGTTGAGAGGAATTTCCAAGCGTTTACCTTACATTTGATTACATTGTGTATTTGTTATTCTTGGTAATCAGAATCGATATTAAATCTTTTCTGATTAAAGCATCGAAAGATTACTTTGCTATTAGTTGTAGTATACGCAAGTTCGATTTCCATTGCTTTGCTTCACCCCTTTTTAGGATAAGAGTGATAATAACGATCGAAAGCTAAACATATGTTGATAGGCCGCTTTATCTAGCAATAGCAATGCAAACAAAAACCCGCCTACTGCCTCCGATAGGGAATAAAATATCGTACCCCGTAGGCAGATCTTGTAATATTTGAATATCTATTTTATCGGTTTAGCTTTGAGAAATAATATATCCATTATTATTTTTTAATACATAACGGATTACAATAAATAACTACAGATATAAAGAAGAATGTAGGATATTCCAACGCAAAGACCTACTGATAAGCATTTTAAAATATTATGGAATAACTATAGTCACATTGAGTTCAGTTTATTCCAGTCCAGTGTGATGCAATAGCTGTCGATTAGATATTAATATTTACTCTTTGTAAATTTATTTACCTTGTTTTGTTTTCAAAATAGTATTTTCAAATTCGAAATAAGTTTGCCACATTTTTTCTCTAGCATGTCAGCTTTTATTGTAAGCATGGTTTGTAATTTGTGTGTTGGGCACTTGACGATTTGCCTTCGCGTTGTTGAGATAGCTTTGGTACATCATGCAGCATCACACCCGTACCCTGCAGCTCCGTACCCGAGTCCGAGTCCGAGTGGCTAGAAACTAATTACGAATGCATCTTAATTTATTTTATTAATCCCATGCTTATCGGTGCGTCAACCAAACCGTTCCCTCAGTGGGTTTTGGGTCAGTCAGCATGGAGCAAGAACCCAGATAACACATTGAACTTGCACGCCTTCTTTGCTTCAAGGTTGTCTGGCTTCATATAAATCCCGCATTTAATAACAAACAAAAATTATTAATCTGATTTTATCTTGAAGAGAATGTTCTCGAATATCATATCTGTTCCAGAGCATGGCAACCACAACAACACGCCTACGAAGATCACCCACCGCCTTTGCGTCTGACAAGGAGCCAAGTACTGTTGCATGAGTACAGAGATGCAAGACTACACCTAATGACCATATTTGACAACATTCCTAGTTGCTTCAATATAATGCTTCAATCGCAGGTGCTTGTGATGGAATATCTGTCGATCTGATATCCATATTTTAGAGTTAGTGTATCTATTTACCTTGTTTTGTTTACAGAATAGTATTTTCAAATTCGAAATATTTTTGCTACATTTTTTTCTCTAGCAAGCCAGTTTTTTTATCTGCGTATAGTTTACAATAACACGAATACATTTATAACATAGTTTGCCTATTGACGATCAGGCTAACGTGAAAGTGTCATTTAGCAGCAACAATACATATTTTGAAAATTCTTTGTATTGCAATTAGTGGGACTATGATTTTTACAATATAAAGGCCAATAAAGCCATTTGAGGTTTGGACTCAAGCGAAGCTCCTCTATAGACATTCCTTTTGTCCGTATGTGCACGTATCACGTCTCACGACTAAAACTGAACACGACCTCATATTGACATGCATTCATTTAGTTGGCATTGCCTTTCATGTCCTTTCAAAGACGATACAAAATGTGTTTGGTGACCCTGGGGGATACGAAGGTGGAGCTAGCTCCCCAGAAAGTTTGAATATTCATATGCCCGTCACCACCAGCATTAATGAACAGAAAATAAAACAAAAGAACAGAAAAAACGGACAGAACAAACAAGAAACAATAAATTATGAATTCAGTCGAATGATCAAAATAACTATGCACACAATAAGGATGGTAGGGGATGTGAATGAAACCAGGAACTTTTCGACATTTATGACATTTTTGGTAATCTGGTTGTTTTGTTTGTAACGGTGGTTCTTTTATTGTTTGTCAACAGTCTAAACACCGTGTTGTGTTCTTTGTTCGCTCTTGAGATGATGATTTCAATATTATGTGATTCGGGTTTTACACTATGGTATATAATATGGTACTATTGGTAAAATTTTAAGGCCGTAATCAAAGTTCTTCAGTGGTTGGTGCAAGACAAGGGTAATGTTTGTATTAAAATCGTCATCTCAAACCCTAACAAAGATCACAACACAGCATTTGAAAAATATTAAAATCGTTGACAAATACGTACAGGAACTAGACGGCAAAACTGTCCATCAACGGGTAACGATACACTAAAACGTTTGATAATCTCTGTATGTTTCACTATGAGATCAGGTAGTTACGTAAACATTAATGTCTATAGCGGATGACAATCTTGTAAGTCGACCTTCAGTGTGCAGTCCACTGCATCGCCTGAGCAGATTCTCAGAGCCAGGCTTACGAGAGATTCCGGATGGACGGAGAATCGTTCTGTTTACATAACTTCCCGTCCGTGTGACTCATGAGCGTGTGGGCTGCTCGAAGCTGTGACACACCTTTATTATGCAGACACCCCACGCAAGACTAGCCGGTTTTGCAACACTCGCCATATCGATTATTCTCGTACAAGCGTGAAACGTTCTGACATCAAAAAATAATTCGCTCTCGTATTTCATTCGAGATATAATATTTAATATTTTCCCTCAACATTGAAAACGAGTTTAGTAAATTCTTTAAAAGAAGACATTTTAATACTTTTTTTCTTCCAATCAATGTTAAACTATAGGCTTGTATGTTTAACCGAATAGTATGTTTGAATTAAGTCGTTTTGCAATATTTTTTAATTGTTCTTCATGATATTAATTTCACATTTTGGAATAGCATTTTGTTAAATTAATAGTATTTTTTTATGGGGTGTAAGACACAGTTTTATTATATCGTATCTATTATATAAACAAATAAAGTTATGTCTGGACTGCGAACAATATCGATTACCCAATCTCACTGATCGCACTACTGCACACTCACATTGAACTCCACGCCCATCTGAACAACAATACGTTATTATCAGTATTCGCACCTCAATAATTTACAATAATTTTTATGCGTGGATTTCATTACTTGGTGCAATCCAAAAAAACAAAATTTAAAATGAAGAGATCCGCCAGCCAAGCGGAAGACCCGGGCTTCATGTATTATCTATTTATTTATTTTATCTATTTATTTCATTATTTGTTTATTGTTGAATTGAATTAAATTGAATTAAATTGAGACCTCGGTCGTGGTTGGATTCGTAATGTCAGGAGTGTACACATTAGTAATACAACAAGTATTTTTATTATTTTTAGCAACGTGTTATAAACTCTTAATTTCACAACAATCTCAGGTGCAATGACTTTGTATTTGTATTTATTGTTATTCTCTCCCCCTCCCCCTTCCTATAGAGCCCATAGAGCCCTCTGCACTCTGCAGCCTACACATGCAAAGATACATAAACATAAACATGTTAAGCACACAGCAGAGGACAATAGACGAAACATAAAACTATCATGCAATGCAATAAACCACTAAGAAGCAATGTCATGTTTTCACACTGGCACTGCTAGGGCCAACCACTTACACAGATGACAAAATCCAAAAAAGTCGGTAATCAGCCGCAGTCACAATATGTGTATTGTTTGTGTGTGTTTGTATGTGTTAGCGAAGTGAAGATTCCATTTCACTACACTGGAGAAAAAAAATCCGGAATGTTTTTTTTCCTCTTTTTTTCTGTTTGTATTTTTGTGTGTCTGTTAGCACGATTCCGGCTAGACCGATACTCCAATAGCAAAAAAAATTTAATGGGGACCTTCGAAATCTCTGAACTTAGAACTGTCACGATTTTGAGCGCAATCGAGAAATTATTTCTCATGAAAATCGCAATTTTACGATTTTTTTCGATTTTTAAGAAAATTCTTCGACTTATAACATCTACATGCTTTATCCGATTGTAATAATTTTTTTCACAGAACCTTTATTTTATGAATTGATATATTCGTGTGAAATTTGAGCGTAATCAAAAAATTATTTCTCATGAAAATAGCAATTGTACGATTTTTTTCTATTTTTAAAATTTCTTACACCTACATGCTTTATCCGCTTGTAACGAGTTTTACACAAAACCTTAATTTTATGATTTAATATATTTGTGTGTAATTTGAGCGCAATCAAAAAATTATTTTTTATGAACATCGCAATTTTACGATTTTTTTCGATTTTTAAAATTTCTTCAACTTATAACACCTACATGCTTCAACCAATTGTTATGATTTTTTCGCAGAACCTTAATTTTATGAATTAATATATACGTGTGAAATTTAAGCGTAATCGGAAAATTATTCCTTAATACTAGGAAAACGCTTAAGTCCCGCCGCGTTGTTGGATGAGCGTAATTGGTGCATTGAGCTGCCATGTCTTATGCGGATTTTCTGTTGTTCTGTGAAAAAATCATTACTAAATTGAAGATTTTTTCAAATTAAATTTACTTAAATTAAAAATTAACTTTTTTATTTTTTATTAATCGTAATTTAAAAAAAGGAAAAAATCACAATATTGAAATTATCATAAGAAATAATTATTCGATTGTGCACAAATTTAACACGAATATATTAATTCATAAAATTAAGGTTTTGTAAAAAAATCATTACAATCGGATAAAGCATGTAGGTGTTCGAAGAATGTTTAAAAAAATCGAAAAAATCGTAAAATTGCGATTTTCACGAGAAATATTTTTTTCGGTTGCGCTCAAAAACGTGGCGGTTCTAAGTTCAGAGATTTCGAAGGCCTCCACAAAATTTCATCGTAATTGGAGTATTGGTTTAGCCGGAATCGTGTTAACAGACGCACAAAAGTAATACAAACAGAAAAAAAGAAAAAAAAGAAAAACATTCAGGATTTTTTTCTCCAGTGTAGTGAAATGGAATCTTCGCGGCTTCGCTCGGTACGCTCGCTACGCTCATCCAAAAATCGCGATTGTACGCTTTTTTTGGATGAGCGTATAGCGAGCGAAGATTCCATTTCACTACACTGTAGAAAAAAATCCTGAATGTTTTTCTTTCTTTCTTTCTTTCTTTCTTTCTTTCTTTCTTTCTTTCTTTCTTTCTTTCTTTTTTTTTTTTTTTGTATTTTTGTGTGTCTGTTAACACGATTCCGGCTAAACCGTTACTCCAATTGCGATGAAATTTTATGGAGGCCTTCGAAATCTCTAAACTTAGAACTGCCACCATTTTGAGCGCAATCGAAAAAAAATTTTTCTCGTAAAAATCGCAATTTTACGATTTTTTTCGATTTTAAAATAAAAACACCTAACATGCTTTATTCGATTGTATTGATTTTTCACAGAACCTTTATTTTATGAATTTATATATTCGCCTAAAATTTGAGCGTAATCAAAAAATTATTTCCCATACAAATCACAGTTTTACATTTATTCCGATTTTTTTTAATTCTTCGACTTATAACACCTACATGCTTTACCGATTGTAATGATTTTTTCACGGAACCTTTATTTTATGAATAAATTAATATATTCATGTGAAATTTGAGCGTAATCGAAAAAAATTATTTGTTAAAAAAATCTCCTTTTTGGATGAGCGTAGCGAGCGAAACGAGCGAAGCAAAGATTCCATTTCATTACACTGGAGAAAAAAATCCGGAATGTTTATTTTTCTGTTTGTATTTTGTGTGCCTTTTAACACGATTCCGGTTAAACCAATGAAATTTTGTGGAGGCCTTCGAATTCTCTGAATTAAGAACCGCCACGTTTTTGAGCGCAACCGAAAAATTATTTCTCGTGAAAATCGCAACTTTACTATTTTTTTCGATTAAAAAAAAATTCTTCGACTTACACCTACATGTTTTATCCGATTGTAATGATTTTTTCACAGAACCTTTATGAATAAATATATTCGTGTTAAATTTGAGCGTAATCGAAAAATTATTTCTTATGAAAATCGCAATTTTACGATTTTTTCCGATTTTTTAAATTTCTTCGACTGATAACACATACATGATTTATCCGATTGTAAAGATTTTTTCACAGAACCTTAATTTTATAAATTAAATAATTCGTGTGAAATTTGAGTGTAATCGAAAAATAATTTCTCATGAAAATCGCAATTTTACGCTTTTTTGTTTATAAAAAATTACGCTCATCCAATAACGCGCCTGAAAAAAAGTTTATAAATAAATAAATAATAAATAAATTGTATTTAGAGTCTATCCACTCAGTTATATAACTGATTTTCAGTGAAGGACTTTAAATCAAAGCGACCAAGCCAACCCTGTAGGCCTCCACGAAGCTTCCTAGTGTAATAATTACTAAAACTAACTAATACTACAATATAAGAAGAAAACCATCAACTGCTTGTCATATCTTAGGATGGTGATTCTTCATAATAGGTTGAGACATACAGGGCCAGGAATTGTAGTTAAAAAAAACTGCTCCCACAGCCTCATCGATAAAACGACTTAGGTATTTAGTTGTATTTAGTAAATGACCATGCTATAAACATTTTATCAGTATCCGTTTCGATGTTTTGAAGTAAGATCATCTGAGAAGATAAATTTGTCTAAAAAATTATTTTGGTTGTTCCATACTTCCGCTATTGCGATTGTTATCACACGTTTTTTGCGTACATACTAAAACGACAATGACTCGGGATGATTTATTTATTTATTTATTAATTTATTTAACGTCTATCCTTATCAGTTATCGAAAACTGATTTACAAAGGAGGACAACTAAATAAATCTAATTACATAGATGCAGACACAACAATGAACTACATTTAAGTAAATATTTGAAATAGTAATATTACAACAATTGGATATTGGATATTGTATCTTTATTATATTGCGTGCTACGATTATTTTCTTTTGCCGGTACAAACACTGTCTTCGTACCGGAAAACGGAGTTTCCCTCTTCAAACCCCGTATGATGGTTTGTTTTTTGCACGAGAAATGGATGTGCACAAACTTACATTGATAAGCAGTCAATAAGTAATAACAATGGCAGAAAAAAGATGTAGAAACAATTCTGAGAAGAATAGTACAAGTGATTTGAGAAAATAAACTTTATTTGTGTCTTATTAGTATCAAATAGTGACAGGCCACAAAAGCAATAGTAAATTCAAAAAGTGCCTTCACCGGGGATTGAACACGGGACCTCTCACCTCTGCATTCCAGTCCAAGGTTTTCTATTTTTTAGTCTCTTTTATAAAGTTAGGTTTTGTTTGTTTTTTATATTGTTTATAATGTTGTGATTTTCTTGAAAAATGGGCAGGGACAACTGCCCGAAACGTTGAGTTTACAAATTCACACGGATTAACTGAAAAATAATGTGTGCATTTTATATTATATATATAAAATTTGGTCACAGCCCGTAGCAATGTGACCTTACATCCTTATACACTCGACCACACTTGTCCCTTAAGGCTATCCCACCGCGTTTTTCTATTTTCCAAAATATGCTACTAAGTCAAAATATAGTGAATAGCTTTGAAACATGGCTATTTTAGAAAATCAAAAATATTTTTTCCAAATTTTTATGATCCGGTACACGGCCAATATAGCCACCTCAAAATAATTTAAAACTTCAATTCGCCAGGGCACACCATTCAACGTAGGGTGTTGGGCTTTTGTGACATTAATTTTCAACTGTTTTTCTTTGGACTGACTGAGAGAAAACAGATTTATTTTAACAATTGTCTTTCCTGCGAATTTTTTCGTTTGGCGGTACAAATCGGTAAAAATACCGCCAAACGAAAAAATTCGCTGGAAAGACAATTGTTAAAATAAATCTGTTTTCTCTCAGTCAGTCCATAGAAAAACAGTTAAAAATTAATGTCACAAAAGCACAACACCGTACGTTGAATGGTGTGCCCTGGCGAATTGAAGTTTGAAATTATTTTGAGGTGGCTATATTGGCCGTGTGCCAGATCAGAAAAATTTGGAAAAAATATTTTTGATTTTCTAAAATAGCCATGTTTCAAAGCCATTCACTATATTTTGACTTAGTAGCATATTTTGGAAAATAGAAAAACGCGGTGGAATAGCCTTAAAGGGGTATTCACCCGCTAAACTCAAAAAATATATTTCATTCGGGCTAACTAGATATAATTTAGAAAGTAGCCAAAAAATTATTGGGGCCATCAGTGACTCGAAAAAAATTGTTCAACTTGGTATTTTCGAGCTGGGTCCCATAGACAAAGAAGCTTCCATTAGAAATACATGGGGACCATATTTATGCTCCGTGAACCTTGGAGGATTTTGACCCCAACAAGTATTGACCATTATTGCAGTTCTCGGCAGCCTTTCCTGTAAATCAGCTATCTTTTATTTGTAATTTGGGCACGTGGTTTGGTCAAATTATGCTGTTAACCAAAACGTCGGATTTTGGAAATCATATTTTTGAGTGTTTGGGTGCATATTTGTGATACAGTTTTTCAAGACACGATGTTTATAAGGGCCATTTTAGATTGGTCGATACTCAATATTTATTGTGGAACAAAAAAACAAGCAGGTTAAAAAAGCCGATTTAAGATTCCCCAAATGCCATTTTTTTGAGGTCTATTAACTTGGGCAAACCCCAATGACAATTTTGACTTACTCTATTGCTGTGAATTTGCCACACTTTTTGCTAATTTTTGCACAACCGATTTCGATTTTTGCACAAGCAGCACAAAAAAGTTACGTACAACTTCATTTTGGCTGAGCCAGTTAATGCTAGACAAACCAAAATGGTTTTCATGTCAAAAACTATGCTATTTTTGCACACTTTTTGCACAATTTTGTACACCCAAATTCGATTTATGCACGAGCACACAAAACAGTTACGACAATTTCGGTTTTTGCTGAGTTAAGTTATGCTAGAACACCAAAAATGGATTTTCATGTCTAAACCTTGCCATTTTTTTGCCACTTTTGCACAATTTTGCAGAAAAAAAAAAAAAAAAAAAAAATAATAAAAAAAAAAAAAAAAAAAAAAAAAAAAAAAAAAAAAAAAAAAAAAAAAAAAAACAACCAATTTCGATTGTGCAAAGCACACAAAAAAGTTACGTCAACTTCATTATGGCTGATCCAAGTTATGTTTTTCGTAAATAACGAATTTCATGTGCAAATTTACATATTTTTGCACACATTTTGCACAATTTGCACAACATTTTGTTTTGCAAACAAGCAACACAAAAAACTTACGACAAATTCCATTTTGGCTGAGCAATTTCATGGTTTTCGTAAATAACTGATTTAATTGTGGAAACTTATGCTATATTTTTGCAAACTTTTGCACAATTTTTGCTCAACCATTTCAATTTTTGCACAAGCAACACAAAAACTTACCGACTACTCATTTTGGCTGCACCAAGTTTAATGGTTTTCGTAAAATAACGAATTTCATGTGCAACCTTCATACCATATTTTAGCACACTTTTTGAAGTCCCCAGAACATTTTCGTCTCAACCATGTGCATAATGTTTGCACCCAAGTCCCGATTTTTGCACCCCAATTTCGAAGACGCTGACCCATATTCGCGGTTTGACCCCTAATGCGGGATTTTTGACTCCAAATCTTTGTGCATAATTTTGCACCCCAATTACTTTTCGGGTGATACGGCCATTTCAAAAAGGGGAGGCTAAGTTTACACTGTCCCCTTATGCGATTTTCCCCTCAAACCATGTGCATAATTTTGCCCCACTAAGCACAATTTTGAACACCAAGTCCCGAATTTTGCACTTTTACACTTTCGGAGATGCGGCCATTTTCAAATAGGGGACTTCCTAATCGCAATTACAGACCCAAACCATTTTTCATAAAATCCTCATGTAAAAAAACTCTGGAAAACTTGTGCATTAATCTTACGGGCCCCCTCCCCCCCCCTCCCCAAACCGATATCAAAACGAATCATGTATTTATTGCACCCAATATGCACCATTTTGCACCCCTATTTTTAATTTTTTCCACCGCCTTCCATTTTGTGATAGAACCAATTAATTGGATTCCCTTAATAAATAAAATTCCAAAGTGGTGGAACCGAGTAAATACTTCTTGAACAAATCATTTTGGAGTAGTTCAAACTTGGCTCCAATTAGCAGCTAAGTAGGCACTCCTAAATTGACTAGTCTGATTTTTGCCCCTTAGAGCTGTAGAATTCTACAGTGGGAGAAAGTATGAAATTAAATAAGCAATGAGAATTGGATTTCCCAAAGTATGAACAAAGTAAACGTTTTTCTCAATATGTGACAGACGTCAAAATAACTGGGCTCTAAAAAAGTTTCTACAAATTCTCTCCGACATAGCCAAGTCTTGTATTTATCACCCTAGAACTATACTAAATCTACGTAGGGTGAAATATGAAATAATAACATCAAAGAAGTTATTTCCAAGACGGATCGTTTTATCAAAATCATGTTCAAAGTCAAAAATGGACTGGGGCTATAAGTTAGCAGCTATGAAACCCTTCTCAGATTAATAATGATAAGTCCTGATTTTTTTGCACCCCTAAACTATAGTGCAAACAGTGGGGTATGACTGGAAAAAAATACAAATAAGAATTCGATTTCCAAGGATAGTTCGTTTTTACCACATTACGAGTCGAAAATAACTGATCGTCTAAATAACGCTATAAATGATCTTTTGAATTGCAAAGTCCTGATTTTTTTCACCCCTAAACTGTAACATCTACATGGGGTGAAATTTGAATAAATAATAAAAATTCGATTTCCTAAAGTAGGATCGTTTTTTTCAAAATTATGTAAGAGATTCAAAATTGCTGGGCTCTAGATTAGCAGCTATAAATGCTTCTCTCAAATGGCCAAGTCCTGATTTTTGTTCCCCTAAACTATAGAAATTTAGAAAGTAAACGAAACATAGTAATTGCTCGTCTTCAATACTAGATTAATCAAACTTTCATGTTGATATTATTATTCGACTGGGTACAATCTGAAAAATGATGTTTGTTGTGTGCGTTGCTCGCAGACGACTGGCAATTTATACGTAGTTTGTTTTGGTGGTTGTATGCACATAAATCAGTGTGAAATGTGACTAACATATAAATGTGTACATGAAACTTTACGTCCTCTTATCTCTTGAAGTCGTATACGCTTAGAGATGGGCTCGGAAATGTATTGTTATACCAATAAACCCCCCTACTTCCTAAGCCCTCATACACCTTGTTCATACATTTTATCTGTGTTCATACTTTTATGATTTTTCTTAGATGTATTTATTGATGAGTCGTAGCGAGCGAGCGAAGATTCCATTCACTACACTTGACAAAATCCGGAATGTGTTTTTTTTTTGCTGTTTGTTACACGATTCCGGCTAACTAATACTCCAATTTGCATAAATTTTGTGGGACCCTTCGAAATCTTTTGAACTTAGAACTGCCGGTTTTGATGTGCCATCGAAAAGTATTTCTCATGAAAATCGAGTTTTACGATTTTTTTTGATTTTTAATAAATTTCTTCGACTTATAACACATACATACTTAATCCGATTGTAATGATTTTTTCAGCAGAATCTTAATTTTAGGAATTAAGTATATTCGAGTGAACTTTAGAGCAATCTATAAAATTTTACGATTTGTTTTATTTTTGAACATTTTCTTCGACTGATAACACCTACATACCTTTACGAACCGATTTGTAATTATTGTATCACAGAACCTTAATTTTATGAATTAATATATTCGGGTGAAATTAGAGCGCAATAAAAAAATTATTTCTCATAATAATTGCAATTTTTACGATTTTGTTTATTTTTTTTAATTTCCTCGACTTATAACACCTACATCTTTATCCGATTGTAAAATAATTTTTTTCACAGAACCATAATTTTATGATTTGATGTATTCGGTGAATTTGAGCGAATCGAATACTTATTTCGTATGAAACGAAAATTTTACGCTTTTTTTCGTCTTTTAAACCATTACCTCATCCAACAACGCGCCTGACAAGCGTTTGTAAAGGCTTCCTTGTTTATTAACTTGGAATACAGCACTATTCTACTTTACTCTATGCCCCTAGTGAATTCAAATTAAAAACAAGTGTAATCTGCTTCAGAAAGTTTCTCTGGCTAGCCTTTAGGCCACATGTGAGTATATTGGATAACTTTTTTTTAGTGCTTAGGAATCTGGTTAATTAATTAAAATGCGGGTCTAATCAAAATTGCAAATCTTATTATTATTAGATTGTAGCTTTAATAGGAGGTAGTTTATGGTATAACAGCTAGTCCATTCTCACGACCATTTTAAAAGTAATTAATGCATGCGCTCGAATTGAAATCTTATTACATAACATACTTTTTGTAGATACTGCTGTAGGGTATACACCTCATATTTAGCCCTGTGACCCTCTCAAGTTTGACCTACTAGATAATATTGCGATAGGACGATTGGAAGGGATGTCCCGGGGCTGTTTAAGAGGACTCAATCCCTTGCATTCGCATTAACGGCTGAGTAAAACCTCGAAAAAACTTCAGGGTCACAGGATTGTCGGTCTCTACGGGATTCGAACCCGAAACCTTCCGAATCAGAGTCACGCGCTTAGCGCTCGAGCCAAACTGTCGGTGGAATCGATTATTGTACAGCTAATAAGTTGCTCAAGTCGTGAAAGATTTATAATGCCAGTCTCTGACTTACCACAACGTACTTTTTAAAAAGTGTTATCGAAAGGGCAAACTACGTTTTTTTCAGTGTGTATTTACGTATTGTGATTGGTCAGGTGTGTTCTTCCAAAATTCAGCGGCAATTGATGTTTTCTCTAATCAGCTCCACTGACAGGCAGTGTTAATATTTGGTTTGTGAGCTCCATGCGTCTAGAATGATTTAATTGGCTACCGGATTCCTTTTTTTTTTTTTTTTAATTAAAATATAAATTTTAGATTCATTTCTTAATTTTTAAAATTGTCGAAGATAAAAATCGATGACATCCTCCTTTTGTACGTAGTGCCGTATCTGTCGGTAAAATACATCAATTAACGTTTTGAGAAGCGAAGACTGCAAGTTGGTATTTATGTGTGTGCATTCTTTAGTATCGTGTATTTCGCGCCTATTTGAACTGACCAATGAGAAGCGCGCAAAGGGGTAACACACGTCACACTTTGCCATCCGGTGCCAACTGCCACTCGTTACTCATCAACATCTTGCTGCTTGAATTTCGCCAAATCAACCTCTCAAGCTTACAGTGACCTTCAAACTGTCAATAAGGTAAGACTTTCCAGATGTATCTTTTTAGAAATAAACGCTACCTGTCCATCTAACACATTTTAACATTTATATCTGTTGTTCTACTACTTAGTACACTTTAGAGGTAGAAAGTGAAATTCTCATTACACATGCAGCTCTTAGTGTCACGGGTGGCCATTTTGATTGCTTTGGATACTTATTTTCAATGGGTTATGTAAATGAAGTCCAATTAAGAGTTAATGATTGTTTTCATAGCGACGTTAATGTAATTTGCCACGAAATCACAGTTTTAATTTCTATATTGTGTAATAGTCTAGTCAAAGATAATTGAAGAACCTACGTATTGAGGTAAAGAGGGGGGAATGGGTTGACTTTGGCCTGAATGAGCCTGCGTTTATTAACTTTTTATCCAAACCCGTTAAAATATTAATTGTCTCGTGTTTTAAGTTTTTCAACGTTTGGCTTATAAATTTTGAAAGTCACGATGGAATAGGCCCTACAGAATGAAGAAGCCGCATCAATGCATGCACATTAACTAAATGCTTCTGCGTTCTAAGGTCCTCTATGTATGGCAGGTCACGTTTGAATCCCCACCGATATTTCTAGGCTAAGTTTCTTCAAGAGTTCACAACTGTTGGAATATTCCGATCGGGTCATTTCGGATGCACAAACACCCCAACACAAGCACACACATCAGCTCTTCCTAGTTTATATTATTCTTCTTGCTTTCATTATATCTTTACGTCATCCATTTCTGTCACGTTTATGTTCATTTTGTTTTCACGTTCATGAGAAAATCTATCCCTTTAGAAAGCTGTTTTCTCTCCCCTATTCGCCCAATTACAAATAAAATAAATAGTTAAAAGTAAACACAAACCCACCCTCCATCTTGAGAAGTAGGCTAACCACAATGTTTTTTGATCGTATTCTACACACACAAAATCCAAGTTGCTGGTTTTCTGCACAGGCCAAGCTGACTCTCACTACATCTTGATAACGCCCGGTCTAGCTCGCCCGATGTAACAGCACAGCTGATTTTGTTCATGTCGACGCAGGCTTGAACACTTCATTTCGATGACGCGTATAAATAAATAATAATGTGGAGCCTAGTTTAGCATTGAGCCCTTGAAAGTTAAGTGTCACATGAACACGTGAACACAATTTTATTGTAGGTTACGGGTCTGTGATTCAAAAAGTGTAGAATGCAGTCGAGTGAACTGGAGTTTTGTTATTGTTGATTTCTCAAGATACTTACTGTATTATTCATGCTTGTTGTATTACGCGAGTGAAGGTTGATTGTGTTCCCGATCGGCGTCTCGATTACCCAAGTCCGTTAGATATTGTTGTGTGGACTTTTTAACGAACTCGTTATTGTGTGTTTATTATAGGGACAAGTTTACAAGTAGATGTGTTTTGTGGGTTATCTGCCACTCATTTCTGTATTGTGCCTTAATTAAACGTTTCTGCGTGTGTTATAGTACAATTTTACTAATTGTGTTTTGCAATGTATGTTATCCTTACGTATCCGAGGCCTGGCCCTGGTGTAATGTCATTGTGTGACGTTTTGTGCGGTTCGTGTGCCTTCAAACATCAATTTTGCTTTACAATTTCATTTGATGATTACGTGTGGTCTCAAACTGTATTTGTGAACATTAATTTGGTTGATTTTACCAAAGAGATTCATATAATACCGATACTGCTACTGATCATTTCGATAAATATTAATTTATTACGACTATAGCATACCTGTATCTTGCAGTGCTATAAGAAAAAATTATACTCCGGATTGGCGGTACGTAAGAATTGGATTTTGCTTAATTTTTGGGGCATAGTAAGCGATGTTTTGTCGTCCCATGAAGTTTGACAGTTGACTCGTATCGCGTGCACGTTGGCCGCTGTGGTTGCTAGTTGCTAGAACTGACCAATGGTACGCGCCAAATCATCACGTGTGGAGCGCACTCACTCAATCCCAGCACCTAGTCGCGACTTGTCAGATCGTTCAGTGCGCAGTGTCAATGAATAATAATTTTGTGTGTTGGTATTGTTCGTCAAATCGTGCGTGAACATTTAATTAGTTTGAAATAGTTAAGTTACAATTTAAGTGTTATTGCGGGTTATCTACTTGAAAGTGGTTTTTCAACAGGATAAAAAACGATTGCAGATATGCGTCATACTTGTTCCAGAGAGAGTCGAAAAAGGTAGGACTGAATATTTTATATCCCACTGCACATGTAAGCATATCATAATTTTCATTCAATCATGACAGTATAAAGTGAGTTTTAAGTAAAGAAAAAGTTATTTGTCAATAGATGTTCTTTACTGATTGTTAGTGCTAATAAAGCCAGATTCCTAAATAGACATTCGGCAGTTCGAGTCGCCAATTGCTAGGTCTGTCCAGCACTGGCCTTTTCCTTTTATTGTTTCATCCCCACGTTCCCTTATGTGATAGGGTAATTTAATTGTATGTATGAGATTTATTACTGTGTAATTAATTAATTTAACGTATCCTATTCGTTACTCAGAATTCAGATCATTCACATATCCCCCTTATAGCCCATCGGTCTTGGTTTTGGTTAGTGCATGTTTGCTTAAATATCACTACGTTTCAGCCAATATAATTACTTACATATAGCAAAATAGGCCACCATTTTCCAACAGGTCATGCATTGACGTCACAAGTCTACGTGACATCCGGTAAGTGGGTTATCACCTTCTCGCTGGGTCCATAACACGTGCCTTTTTTCGCGCCTAGTTAGGTTGTCGTTTCTACTACCTAATCAATGGGAACGCACCAATGTTTTTATAATTGAAATTACATCGTATTTGTTACAACTGCCTTTGACTTTATTCACGATACCTATTCGTGTTCAGTGCGTCAGTTTAACGGAATGTATATGAAGGTATTTCTTGACACGTATTTATATACTTATGCTTTATAATTAAATGTGGTCTTTGTACCACGAATGTTGTACTTTTTAGCTTGCTGTTTCGCTCACGGAGATTTTGTGTTAGTTAGAAGCTAGTTTTTTATTGTAAATATTATCAGGATCTATATTTACCCACTGAAATCTTGATGAATAATTAATACATTTGTATTTATCGTCTATACCCACTCAATCGCATAACTTATTTACAGTATGTGACTTTAAATTCAAAGCTTACGGCCTATCTCCCCTAAAGATCGTTATTTTTAAATAGGAAATATAGTATTAATCATCCTTTTGGTATCCTACTAGGTTCATCCTAGACAAATACCCTTTACTTTCTCACCAATAGCAGTGACCACTAGACTTTAGGTCGACCGGGTCCTAGTAATAATCTCAATACTCGCCGTCACTTTCAAATCGCATGAATTGTGCGGTTGTAAATATGACGATTCCGTATTATTGTCAAATTTGAAAAAATAACTTTCCAAAAAGGCTTTACTAAGGGCATCAGCTGGTCAACATCTTAATGTTTCAAAACGGCGCTTACCTTGGAAATGTGTAAAAAGTTTGAAAAATGAACTAAAGTGGCGAGGAGTGACGAGCCGTAAGGCTACCGGCTGATATGTTGTACTCACTTCAAGTACCGTCAATAACATATTTAAAAATCCACAAGTAGAATCATCACGTTTCTGGTGTTCCTATAAGTAACAACACAAACTTCAACACGCGAGCCTTTACGTCACTATTTTAAACGAAAGTCATGTTGTCGTTGAAGTAATTTACATTAAAATAGCACTTTAAGTTTTGTAGGTTTGAGTTTTTTTTAGTGCAAGAGGTTGGTACTACTAAAAGCCGATGTTAATGTCCCATGTAACGCAACAACAGTGAAATGTCCCGATTTTTACTTGTAGTCAATCTGTGTTCTATTTTCTATATTCCCCGCCCTACGGGCCCGGGGTTTGCATTGGTAAAGTTTTCACTCTAATGAGGTATTTGTTCAATTAGCAGTGTATTTTTGCTTGGGAAACGAAGGGTTTAGGCCGGGGTTGGAGGGGTGGGGGAGGGGGTGGGGTTTTTTTTTTTTTGGTTGCGCGAGAGCGCCGTAGCGAGTTTAGTACACCACTTGGGCATACCCTTGCAGGTACCACTAATGCTTTTTTCCTACTTTTTTAGACACTTTTTTTTAAGTAAGCGCCGTTTCTGCAACGTTAATATGTCGACTATATATGCTTACTTAGGTAAAGCTCTTTTTTTGAAATTTATTGTTTCAACATTTGACAACATAATACGAATTTTTCTAATTACCTTTGTGTTCATTTGGTTTAAAGGCGCGTCAACTGTGAAAGGTACTCCACCTATAGGGGGAGTGGGGGGTGTAGGTACATTTTACTCATGGCTGGACCGATTTCCGGGTGCGCGGACGGGGGGATACAGGGGAGGGAAGGCTGGATTTAAGCTTTTACAATGTGAATTGTACTAAACAACGTATTCAATTTCCCGGACCCCATTGGTATACTACGAACGCATTATCATTGCAACTTGTAGATTAAGTCCGACCCACAGTTATTTGGTGGGACTCTGCACTATCCATGGCAATGGTCGATATGTATTTAACTTTTAGATGTAGTCTAGCGAAAGCCCTTCGAATCTGGTACTATTTTTTATGACCTTTTTTTGGGAGAGAGACGGTAGTAAAATTTTATTAGTGAATTTGAAACGAGTCCATAAGATTTTGTTGGCCATATTAAGGTTTGGGGGGCGCGGGGGGGGCGTAATAAGTCAAACAGAGTGCTACTTTTATTTTTATATTTTTTGAATACACTCATGGTAAAGACCAGCCCGTTACCACTAGCCCCTATTAAGGGTGAATTTACATCGTTAATTGTTTTTCTAGTCCCCGCACAGTCTGCGTGACCGTTCGAGCTTCCGTTGCAAAGGGAAAGCAGTGATAATTGTCATAAATTTGTCGATTTTGTAGCTTGATGTCGCGGTCTCCGCACTAGTCCACTCACCTCACTAAGGACACGGAAGGAGGATCGGTCTTAGTCTTTAATCCTTGGATTCGGGTCCCCCTAGGCCTACTGATAATCACGAGGTAAAAATAAGATACTAATATAAGTACTTGATAAAATACAAAATGATTTTTTGAATATCTGTGATTTGCAGCACGGAGTGCGCAGAAACTTGAGTCGTTTCCCATTCGATCCCGTATAAAGTTCAGCAAACTTGCGTGGTCGGGGGTGACCTGCTTTTGCCCTCTGAAACATACGAATATCCGCTGGCTAGAGCAATGGAGGGTTCGAAGCATGTATCACGGCTTCGTTTCTGCTCGAGCCAAGACCCGGGTTGTGGAGGAAACCTATAATGACTGTCAAGGTTACACCGTCCTTTCGGCTGGGACTAAGTCGTTTGGTCCCCTGGTACTTTTCGAAAGGATTAAAAGCTACTTGCCGTACCGTGTTGTTCGCCTCCACCCTTCCTGTTCATAATTCATCCGCCTCTTTCACCACACTGTCGGATCGTCCTCGAATAGCCGAAGTGCTTAATATGAGGACTTAAGCAATTCCATCATTAAGCAATTAAAACTTGTAATTCAAAAGTCGAAACTTACTTATGAATAATAATAAGTAGGCCCCTAATAGACGTCACGCAACTGAGGTACATGAGTTCGAACCTCGCAAGGGTGATTTTGACCAACGGACTATCTATAAGAAATTACCGTCAGAATAACATAATTATAATAGTACATACATGATAAAAACCAATTAAGACAAAAATAAATAAACGAAGAAACATATTATATCAATTTTATTTTTTCGTAGATTCGCGTAATTGAATTATGCGGCGAAAGATTACAATGGATTGATCAGTTTGCATCGTCATGAAACACTCGTAACATGTCCACGAAAATGACTCTGTTTACGATCTAACCAATGAAATCTGTTTGATAAACTCAAGTGAGGAATGGTGAAGTTTTACTCCCACACCGTTGTTTATTTCAGGTTTCCCAATGAGTCATAGTGATTTGCAGACTATGTTTTGAAAAAACCAGTAGCTAACTGACTTTCAAGATTCTTACAATGATATCAAAGTTGCATTCATTATTATTTTTTTTTTTCGTTTTGGCGGTATTTTGTACGATTTATACATTTATATATACGGCCACACAGACAAAATCGCAGGAAACGAATGTAAAACTTTTTTCCTCTCAGACAGCCTTAGAAAACCATTTGAAAATTAATGTCACAAAAACACAAGCTACCTACGTTGAATGGTGTGCTTGGGCGAATTGAGTTTGAAATTAAATTTTGAGAGTCGATATTTTGCCTGTGCCCCGATCATAAAAAACAAAAATAGTTTTGATTTCTAAAGAGAGCACAGGTTCAAAGACATTCATTATATTTTGACTTGTAGCATATTTGAGATATATAGAAAACGCGGTCGAATATTAGTAGCAACCCCAATCTTTCACATTTATTTTGGCATTCCTTTAACACCTTACACTATATTTTTCTTTGAAAACATCTTCTTCGTCTGGTATTATGGCTAATGAATTTTTTGTCATTAAGAGTAAATTACTGTGGTGTTTTCTCACCCATAAACAGAGTAAAAATAATATAAGCTGGGTACAGACACATCCTCATCCTTTTAAAAATTGGTAAATAATAAATTAAAATTGGCATTTGTGCGATTGTTATTTTTGTAATCTTCGTTTAGTTTCGACTCGAGCAAACGATGGTTATGCTGGAAACTGTACTTTCCATGTATGTTGATCACATCTAGAAAATACCATGCCACGTTACGAGTTCAATGGGCTTCACAACAACGTCCCTTTAAAATTTTGCAAGTGATCTTCAATAATAGAGTTTTGCTAAATCGAATTGGAGAGCGTAGCGAGCGCGCGAGGCGAAGCAAGATCAATTTCACTATACTGGAAAAAATCCGGAATGTTTTTTTTTATTTTGGGGGTTTTTTTTTTTTTTTATTTTTTTTTTTTTTTTTTTTTTTTTTTTTTTTTCTTTTCTTTCCCCCCCTTTCTCCCCCTTTCCTTTTCGTTTCTGTATTTTTTTGGATCACTGTTCTGTTACACAACGATTCCGGCTACAATATAAAGAAAAAACCCGTATACTCCAAGGCGATGAAATTTTTTTAAAAATGGAGCCTTCGAAATCTCTGAACTTAGAACTGCCACATTTTTTGAAGCGCAATCGAAAATTTTTCTCATGAAATCGCAATTTTTTACGATTTTTTCGATTTTTTTAAAATTTATTTTACTTATAACAAACTACAGCTTTATATCCGATTTTAATGATTTTTTTCACAGAACTATAATTTTATAAATTAAGATATCGGGTGAAATTTAGTGCAATCGAAAAATTAATTTTTCATGAAACTAGAAATTTTGTGTTTTTTTCTTTTTTAAGACAATGTGTTTTTTACTTATTACACCTACATGCTTAATTCTATTGAAAATAATTTTTTCACAGACCTTAATTTTATTCATTTATTTATTCGTGTGAAATTCGAGCGCAATCGAATAATTATTTCTTCTAAAAATCCCAATTTTTCGATTTTTTTCTTTTTTTTTTAAATTACGATTAATTAAAAAAAAATTTAAAATTTTAAGTTTATTTTAATTTAATTTTTTTTTAATTAAAAAAAATTGAACTTAGTAATAATTTTTTCACAGAACAACAGAAAATCCGCATAACACATGGCAGCTCAATGCACCAATTACGCTCATCCAACAACGCGGGGGCTTAAGATTTTTCCTGTTTTTAGTTATTTATGCACTCAGTGGGTTTAAGGCTATGTCCTCTTCCTACAGCCAAAAAACACACGCCACGGCATATATGATTTGTTTCTGTTCATTTTATTAATCAATTCTCACACATGTTTAAAATATGTCTAAACATCTACAATTTTCTGCTCTTTCTCGTAAACTATATATTGTGTGTGTAAAACGTATAATTTTGTTTTGAAAGATTGAAACAAAACGCGTATTCAAAGTTTGAAAAGTTTCAAATTAAAATTACAAGTTTTACACACAAAATATTTAGTTCACAAGAAATGGCAGAAAATTCTCAAGGTAATGACATATCTTAAACGTGTATGTCGATTGATTGATTAATTAACTAGGAAAACGCTTAAGTCCCCCCGCGTTGTTGGATGAGCGTAATTGGTGCATTGAGCTGCCCTGTGTTATGCGACTTTTCTGTTGTTCTGTGGTAAAATCATTATTAATTGAATTTTTTTAAATAAAATTAAATAAAAAAAAAGAAACTTATTCATTTAATTTTTTTTAATTAATCGTATTGTTTAAAAAAAAATCGTAAAATTGAAATTTTTATTAGAAATAATTTCTCGATTGCGCTCAAATTTAACAGTAATATATTAATTCATAAAATTTAAAGGGTTTTGCGAAAAAATCATTTCAATCGGATAAAGCCTGTAGGTGTTTATAAGTCAAAAATTGTTTAAAAAAGAAAAAAAAACGTAAAATTTCGATTTTATGATAATATTTTTTCAATTGCGCTCAAATTTCACAAAAAATATCTTTAATCATAAAATAAAAGGGTTTTGTGCAAAAAACATTAAAATCGGGATAAAGCATGTAGGTGTTATAAGTCGAGGAAATTTTTTAAAATCCGAAAAAATCGTAAAATGCGATTTTCATAAAAAAATTTCCGATTGCGCTCAAAAAAAAGTGGCATTCTAATTCAGAGATTTCGAACCCCCCCCCCCCATAAAATTCATCGTAATCGGAGTACGTTTAGCCAATCGTGTGACAAACAACAAAAATACAAAAAGAAAAAAAAAAAGAAAAAAAAAAAAACATCCGGAAATTTTTTTCCTCCAGTGTAGTAGAATGGAAACTTCGCTTCGCTCGCTACGCTCGCTACGCTCATCCCAATTTAATCACAAAAATATATAATATAATCATGGAATGTGTTTCGGGTGTAGAACGGGCGACACTCAGCCATATGATGTATATTATAATATTATAAATTATATTATAAATGTTATTATATTATATGCAAAGCAATTACAGGATATGGATTGTATAAAATCTTTTTAGCCCACCAAATGGTCATGAATCGCCACTAATTAAAAATTTAGATTGATAAAAAAAGAGATGTGAGAATGGAAGCAACCAAACTTTTGATTATGACTTCATGTTTAAATGTAATAATCTCTTAGAGAGCAAAATTGTTTTAATTATGGCGTGTATGTGTTACTGCTTACACAGCTAAAAACCACGCACAGCACGAATTTGGATGGTGACTTCAAAAAAGAAGAGGAGAAGATGGCTGTCAGTCACAGAGAAGACACGCAGTGTTAATGGCCAAGTGCACGACACCGTGGCAAGCAGGTCGGTGTGTACCGGATGTCAGGGTGTGTCGGGTGACTCCCTATGTGATCTTGCCGAGGTTCATTGAGTTCTGTATCGTGCTCTCTGTCAGCAGGATTTGTCGGGCTGATGTCTGATGCTCGTCTGGACTCTGGTGGCAGTCCACTACGTCCTCTAGCTCGGGGGGGGACCGCTCACTTCGTCCAAACATGGAGAACTTAGAAGAGGGCACTCAAGAACATGTTAAGTTTAACTGATGGACATAGTAAATAATAAATACCGCAACCAAGTCGGGCTGTTATAGGTGCACAATAACCGCGTCATTGTCTCCGTAAATAACAATTTATAACAAATTGCTGGGTACTCATTATATATTAATTATTATTATTATATTATTATATTATTATTCTTATTATATTATTATTATTATTATTATTAATATTATTATGATTTTATGATTATTATTATTATTATTATTGTAATTTCGTTATAGACATAACATGTTTACCCTAATATAGAGACAGTGGAGATACATATGTTTCTACACTTTTCAAAAGATTCACATTATATACTGCAGATTTTTACATACTTTTAGCGTATGAGTAGAAAGGCTGCTTTGTTTGTTCCGAAATGGATAGTATATTGTCCCCCACTAGATTCTAATGATTCGCAGAGAATATTTTTGTAAGGTTTAAAATCATAATTCGCGTAAAAAAAGCATAAAAATACAAAATTCCCGGGATATCCGAGTGTTGTTGGCAGTAAAGATTCAATTTGAACATGTAAAAAAAGAAATGAAAACCTTGCAAACAAATTATCTTGAAAATAAATTTTGATTTCATTTTTGTTTAAAATTTGGATTCAAATGTTGAAATCTAAAATCAGACTAAATTTTTTCCAAAAAGATCACAAGCGTTTAAAAAAAAAAAATGAAAATTCTTTGAAAAAATTACAAATTTCAAATATTAATAGTTAGGAAGCAAAGTTTGGCCCAGAGTTTTGGTCCAATAATTATTATACCAATTATTGTTGTTTATGCACCTCACCATTTTAGAGTTTCTGACTCACTCTAATCTCCTGTCTCTTTCTGAATTTCATGCCAGTATGTACAAATTCTCTTTGATTGGGGTTTTTTGGGTAAAATAGTGCGGTGTTTCTGTACAGCTGAAAAACCACGGCCACAAGCCATCACATTGAGCTGGTGACCTTCAAACAACACAAGGAAGAAGGACGAAGAGGGCTGTGTCACAGAGAAGACACGCGCCATGGCTAAGGTGACGACACCAGTGGCAAGCAGGTCGGGTGTACCGGATGTCAGATGTGTGTGTTCGGGTAGACTTCACTCTGGTCTGCCCGAGGTATCCTGGGAGCTTCTGTACTAGTTGCTCTCCTGTCAGAGGATTGTCGGAGTGCTCGTACAGGCCGTCTGGCCCTCTGGGTGACAACGTAGTCTTACTAAGTCCACCTGCTCCCCCCCCCCCCCCCCCCCCGGTGACCGCCTCACTTCGTCAACATGGAGAACTTAGAAGAGGGCACGGTGTCGTGAGAAAAACATGTGTAAGATTTACTGATGACAGTAATAATCACTACGCCCAATTCGGGCGATTACACAATTACCGACTGTAATTGTTCTCCGTCAACTTTACAATTATCAATAATTAATTGATTGTGGTACTCATGTTCATGTATTATTTCATTTTGTTTCGGTGGAGGAAAGGAGTAATAACTATGATAAAGAAACTCTGAGTCTGGCAAGCTGCAGTATCTATGTAAAGTGTCCTGCATAATGGACGAACAAACCACATTCAACACCTGGAAATAGTTAGGAACTTAGTGTTAAAGATTAGATTATTTGTTATTGACATATACAATATTCTAACTTAAGCCAATTAATTGTTTAGCCATCTCACCTTTAGAGTTTGACACACTATGTGTCTCTTTCTCTAAATTTCATTGCAGTATGTACAAATCTCTTTTGATTGTGTAATAATAGGCGTGGTTCTGGTACAGCTGAAAACCACGCCACAGCATCACACTTGAGTGGGTGACTTCAAACAACACCAAGGAAGAGGAAGAAGATGGCTGTCGTTCAAGGAGAAAGACAGCAGCAGTGTGTGCTAAGGACGCCAACCGTTGACCCAAGCAGGGTCGTGTGTACGATTTCAGTTGTGGGTCGTGGGACCTATCTGGGTCTTGCCCGAGGTTCCTGGGAGCTTCTGTATAGTTGCTCTCTGTCAGAGGGATTGTTTCGGGTGTTGCCGAAGGCTCTTCTCCTCTGGCCCTCTGGTGACCAGTCTAATACGACACTCTAGCTCGGTGACCGACTCACTTCGCTCAACATGGAGAAACTTAGAGAAGAGGGCACTTCGCAGGAACATGTAAGTGTACTTGATGACAGTAATAATAAATATGCACCAATTCGGGCTGATTATCACAATCACCGCGTCATTGTCTCCGTAAATAACAATTTAGTACTCATTATTATTTTAATTTTGTTTGGTGGAGGAAGGAGTAAGATGATGAGAAAGAAACACTTTGTCTGGCAAGCTCAGTATCTACTGTTAAATGTCCGAAGATTGTATGGCCGAACCGAAAAACCACCTTAATTCAGACATAGTAGCCTCATGAACTGATGTTAAGTTTAATGTATTTATTTTGTTATTGAAATACAATTCTATACTTCAAATTAATATGTTTAGCCACCTCACGCCCTTAAGAGTTGACACACTGTGCCTGTATGTTCTTTCTCCTAAATTCATTGCACATATTATTATGTACCAATTCTCTTTGATTGTGTAATAATAGTGCGTTGTTCTAGTTACAGCTGAAAAACCACGAACAGCATCGCATTGAAGATGGTGACTCAAACAACACCAAGGACGAGTGTTTGAAGAAGATGGCTATGTCGCAAAGAAGAACGCGTATGTGCCAAAGTGACGACACCGCTGGCAAGCAGGTACTGGTGTGTACCGGATGTCAGTGTTGTGCTCGGGTGACTCCCTCTGGTCTAGCCCGAGGTTCCTGGCGCCTTCTGTAGAGTTGCTCTCTGTCAGAGAATTGTCGGGACGCTCGAGGCTACGCGTGTAATGGCACCCTATGGGACAGTCTACTAGTCCTCCTGCTCCGGTGACGACTACTTCGTCAAAATGGAGAACTTAGAAGAGTAGCACTTCCGAGAACATGTAAGTGTACTTGATGACAGTAATAATAAAATACGCACCAATTCGGGCTGATTTACACAAATTACCGCGTCAATGTCCCGTAACTAACATTTATAATAAGTTAATTAAGAGATTACTATCATTATTATTAATCAAATTCTTGTATTGGTGGAAGGAAAGGAAAGAATAATCGATGAGAAAAGAAAACTGATAGAGAATCTGGCAAGGACTCAAGAAAATATCTAACTCATTAATAAAATGGTTCCTGCATAATGGAGATAAAACCACCACCATTCAACCCGCCATATGTTGGAATACTAAGTTATAAGATTATATATTTTGTTATTGACATACAAGTCTACCTTCCAATTAATTGTTTAGCCACCTAAACCCTTTAAGAGTTTGACACACTCTGCTGTACTCTTTTCTCGAATAATTTCATGCAGTAAGTGTGAACTATAATTCTCTTTTTGATTGTGTAATAATAGTGCGTTGTTCTGTCAGCTGAAAACAACCGCCACAGCAATACCATTGAGCTGGTGCCTATCAAACAACACCTACACAAGGCAGAGGACGAAAGATGCTGTCGTCACAATAGAGCTAGAGACAGCGCATGGCTAAGTGACGGGACACACACCGTGGCAAGCAGGTCGTGTCGTACCGGAGTCAGGTGTGTCGGGTGAACTTCCCTCTGGTCTTGCCCGAGGTTCTGGGAAAGCTACTGTATAGTATGCTCTCTCGTCAGAGGATTGTCGGTTGCTCAGCGAGGCTAGTCTGGCCATCTGGTGACCAGATCTACTACGTCCTCCTGCTCCGGTTGACGCTCACTTCGTCAAGCATGGGAGAACTTAGAAGAGGGCACTTCGAGAACATGTAAGTTTACTTGATGACAGCAATAATCAAATATCGCCACCAATATGTCGGGACTGATTATGACACAATTTACGCGTCATTTTGTCTCCGTAAAATAACACAATGTTATAATAATTAATCTGAGGTATACTCATTAATATCAATCATTTTGCTTTGGTGGAGGAAGGAGTAATACGATGTGATCATAAGAAACTCTGATGTCCCATGGCAAAGTCAGATCTACTGTATGTATACATGTTCTGACTAGCAATAATGCGAAAACCACACATGTCAACCCGACATCGTTGGAACTAAGTTTAGAGTATTATTATTTTGTTATTGAAATTCAATTCTAACTACCAAGGTCATCTGTTTAGACCACCTAACCTTTAGAGTTTGACACATCTCTTGCTGTCTCTTGTCTCGGAAATTTTCATGCCAGTATTGTTACAAATCTCTTTTGATTGTGTATAATAGTGCGTTGTTCTTGTTACAGCTGAAAACCCACGCCACAGCTATCACATTGAGCTGGTGACTTCAAACAACACCAAGGAAGAGGATAGAAAAGTGGCTGAATCGTCACAGAGAAGACACGCGCATGGCTAAGTGACGACACCGTTGGGCAAGCAGGTCGGTGTACGGATGTCAGTGTGTGTAGGGTGACCTCCCTCTGGTCTTGGCCGAGGTTCCGGGAGCTACTGTATAGGATTGCTCTCTGTCCAGAGGATTGTCGGGTTGCCGAGGCTGTATGGCCCTCTGGGTGACCAGTTGTACTACGTCCTCCTGCTCCACGCCGTGGCCGCTCACTCGTTCAACATGGAGAAACTCTAGAAGAGGGCACTTACGAGAACAAGGTAAAGTTTACTTGATGACAGTAATAATAATAAGCACAATTCGGGCCTGATTTACACACTTACCGCAACAGCTTGTTGTCTCCGTAAAAGGTAACAATTTATAATAATTAATTGAGATGAGTTATTCATTATTATTATCCATTTTGTTTGGTGGAGAAGGAGATTAATACGATGAACAAAGAAAAACTTGTCTGAGTCTTGGCAAGCTCAGTATTCTACTGTTAAATTGTCCTGCATTAATGCCTGAAAACCACATTCAACCAGACATAGATTGGAAAATATCTAAGTTAAGATATATTAATTATTTTTGTTATTGACATTACAAGCTAACTTCCAATTGAATTGTTTAGCCACCTCACCCTAGAGTTGCACACTGTGCGTCTCTTTCTCTACATTTCATACAAATGTACAAATCTCTTTTGATTGTGTAATAATAGTGCGTTGCGCTGTTACGCTGAAAAACCACGCACAGCATCGCATTAGATGGTGACTTCAAACAAACACCAAGGAAGCGAAGAAGATGGCTACATGGTCGCAAAGGAAGACACGCGGAATGGAACACAAGTGACGACACGCACCGTGGCAAAGCAGGCTCGTGTGTACCGGATGTCAGTTGTGTGTCGGGTGACTCCCTATGGTCTTTGCCCGAAGGTTCCTGGGAGCTTCCTGTAGGAGTTGCTCTTCTGGCAGAGGATTGTCGGGGCTGCTCGAGCTCGTGTTGGCCCTCTAGGTGAGCCAGTTTACTACGTCCTCCAGCTCCGGTGACCAGCACTCGTCAACATGGAGAACTTAGAAGAGATCACTTTGAGAACATTGTTACAGTGTACTGATGACCAGTAATAATAAATACGCACCAAATTCGGGATACTGATGTACACAAATTTACCGCGTCAAGTTTGTCTCAGTAAATAACCAAATTATATAAAGTTTTAATGAGGTATACTGTGTTAATTATACATTTTGTTTGTGGGCTGGACGGGGTGTGATGCACGATTGAGAAAGAAATCTGAGTCTGGCTTAAGCTCAGTAATCTACTTGTTAAAATGTCCTGCATAATGGCCGAAAAACCACCATCAACCCGACATAGTTGGAACTAAGTTAAGATATTATTAGTATTTTGTTATTGACATACAATCTCTAACGACTTCCAATTAATGTTTAGCCACCTAACCCTCTTAGAGTTGACACACTCTGCTGTCTCTTTTATGTCACACTTGAGCGAAATTTATGCAGTGATATGTACAAATTCTTTTTTGATTGTGTTACATAGTAATAGATGCGTTGTTTCTGTTACAGCTGAAAACCACGTCACAGCATCACATCTGAGCTGGTGAATGGTCAAACAACACCAAGAAAGAAGGAAGAAGATGGATCGTCGTCACAGAGGAAGACACGCGGCATCGGCTAAGTGACGACACCGTGGCAAGCAGGTCGTGTGTACCGGATGTCAAGGTGTAGTCGGGGTGACTCCCTCTGGTCTTGCCCGAGGTTCCCTGGGAGCTTCGTGTATAGTTTGCTCTCTGTCAGAGTGATTGTCGGGTATATATCGGTGTTGCTCGAGCTAGTCGGGCCTCTGGTGACCAGTCTACTACGTCCTCCTGCTCGGGTGACCGCTCAATTCGTCAACATGGAGACTTAGAGAGGGCAACGTTCGAGAATATGTAAGTTTACTTGATGACTGTAATAATAAATAACGCCACTAATCGGGCTGATTTACACAATTACCGCGTCATTGTACTCCTGTAAATAGACAATTTATAATAATTAATTGATGAGTACTCATTATTATTAATCATGTTTGGTGCGAGAAGGATTAATACGCAAGGACAAGAAACATCTGAGTCTGGGTAAGCTCAGTATCTAACTGTTAACTGTCCTGCTTCTAATGGCCGGGAAAACCACCATTCAACAAGACATAGTGGAACTAAGTTAACATATTATTTTGTTATTGACATACAATTCTAAATATTCCAATTTAATATGTGTGAGCAGCTCACCCTTTTAGAGTTTGACACACTCTGCTGTCTCTGCTTCTCTAATTCATGAAGGATGTACAAATCTCTCTTTTATTGTGTAATAATAGTGCGTTGTTCTTGTTAACAATCTGAAAACCACGCACAGCATCGCATTGAGCTGGTGACTTTCAAAACAACACCAAGGAAGAGAAGAAGATGGTTGTTTGTCGCAAAAGAAGAAACGGCCTTTCATGGACTAAGTGTGACACCGTGACAAGCATAGTGTCGTGAGTGTAGCGGATGTCAGTGGGTGTTCGGGTTGGGACTCCTCTGGTCTTGCCGAGGTTCCTGGGAGATTCTGATAGTGCTCTCTGTCAGAGGATTGTTCGGGTTGCTCTGAGGCTCGTTTCTGGCCCTTCTGGTTGAACCAGTCCGTGCCATACGTCCACCTGCTCCGGTGACCCCGCTCAATTCTTTTACAACATAGTGAGGTACTTAGAAGAGGGCACTTCGTAGGAATACATGTAAGATTTACTTGATTGACAGATGTAGTAATAACTTCGCACCACTTTCATGTCGGCTATTTTTTTTTTAACCATTAACGGAATTAATTTATTAAATTACAATTTCATCAAGTACTCATTATATAATCATTTTGTTACTGACATAAAATTGTAATGTTGGGGCGCACACTTTAACACCTGTATGAGTTGACAGGCGTCCTCTTCTACTCTCTCTACTGCTATGCTCTCTCTCTTCTACTCTCTCTCTCTCTCTCTCTCGGACTAAAGCTAGGAGTTTGCTAAATGGGGAGCAACGTGCAACATAGACTGGAAAAAACAAGTAAACGACGTGACGTGGGCGCCACGAAATAATAAGATAATAAAAAAGGTTCTGTGCGTTTGTTGGGAAAAACGACACATAGAATTTTAACTGTTAAATTCTTACTTTTTTAGATTAGTCTTGTAGAAATATATGTTCAATTTTACTTTAATTTCAATAAAACTTAATTTGGTTTTGTAACAACAATTGAGTTAATCAAGGGTACCTGAAAAAATGTAACTAATATGCAATATTTTATTTTTGTTATGGTTGAGGAGCTTTTCTGTTTACGTCACACTAATTGTTACTCTAATTATTATTATTATTTTGTAATCCGGGAATCTAAATTGACAGTGTGTTCAGTTTATTTCCCAAATTGTCGGAATAAAAGTCTAAGTCAAGTCAAGTGTCGCTCTCTCTCTCTTCTCTTCTCGAATGTCAGTGCCTTTATTTACAGATATAGATCAATATACAATATTATTTCCACAGATTGTCCGATAATCGTAAATAAATTAAAAAAGTGTTGATTTTCTGTTCATGAATCATTGCTCGTACAGGTCTCTCTACTCGGATAAGATTGATACGATTTTGTCCTAAAGAAGAAATATGTAACCAAAGTCGTTAGCTACAATAAAATTGTGTTCTTGTTTTTAAGGACATATGGCGAAGATCAGATGGCACACCTGTCCAGTGTAATAGTTACCGAGTTCATTTATGAACCTATGTCGTCAAGCGAGACCCCGTCGAGTCGTCGACCACTACATACGAGAGCGATCGGGTGAGTTGGACTGGAGTCAGTGGAGTTGATCGAACTTGCGGCGGTAGGTCAATATTTTACCGAATATACGTTCACATGGCCTTCGGTGACGACGACACTGTGTGACCTGGACCGTGGCACCGCGCGACGACCTTTGTGTATTGTGCGGATGAAACCTCCTTGTAGCCGAGCTTTTGGTCCCCCAACGTACACCCTAAGAGAAACCCAGCTTGTTGATGTTGGTCGGGCTCCCTGCCTTCGGTGCATGGCCCACTCGGTCCTAGTCCGTGTCCACTCAATTAGTAACCATGGTGCGCGTAGAGGGGTACATTGGCGACTACTAGGCCTATCAAGGTTGGTCTCATCGGAAGTCAATCTTCGGATATGAGTTTGTTTGTATTGTTTAGGTTTGTTCAGGATAGTCTAACATTACGAAGTGGATCATTTCTCTGGTTTGGAACTACCGACTGAGGACTTAGAGCATTCCTGCCTTCAGGTGGCCGTGTATTTTCATTCTTGGCCAGGAAGTCTTACCGCAACGGATTGAGTATTTCAAAAGTGGTGCTTTTAACTTAGTTGTATGTATGCCGTAGCTTGTTGGATTGCTCTGGTTATGTGGTCTCGCTTTGGATTTTCAGGAGTACAAGATCTTGCAGTCGTCATCAAGAGAAATATCGGCGAGGCACCGCGCGGACTATAAACCTCAAGATGACTCACAGATGTACACCAGAGGTGAGTTCGACTGTGTTTATGTTTTTTGCTAGGGGCATAGTTAGGTTATGTAGTAAGCATGTACTATTAAGAAGTACTTTAAATTCGTTGTTTTATCTACTCGCCGAGATCTTGAGTGCATTCCTTCTCATTGTGGCGTGTATTTTCTTGGCCAGAAGTCTTGTAGTAATGTGAATTTAGTATTTCGACACTATGTTGTGTGCTCTTAGTATGAGTGAAACATTAATGTACCGTAAACTGTCACTTGTTGTCTGTGTGCGGTTCTGCTTTTTGTGTCTCGCTGTGCCTGTTATCAAGGTATGCGGCAAGGCAAGACACCATCACGTATGTTAGCTTACATCAAAATCAAGTCACAATCCGAGTGTGTGTGAGTGTATGCATGGTATTTATTGTTTGGTACGGGCGGGTAAGAAAAACAAAATCATAGAAAACGTTGTACGATTGTCGATTATCGAAATCATTAGATTAAACACCATTTTCTTCATGACAAACATAGCGCCTGGAGACTACCGGCGTACACACTAGGTAACTTAAATTACGCCAAAACATAGTTTATTTTGAGTTCATGTAGTTTGCTTTGAGGCCTCTTATTTCACCCTTTAAGTTTTATGAATTCCTAGTCTTCTTCCTACTAAGGCTATTATCTGTATTATTTCTATTAAACCGTTGCTTGAGTTGCTCTACTCAACATATATAATAGACAGAATGTACCACACCAATTAAACATGAAAATCTGTAGGAAAATTTGCTAAAATGTTTCATTTGCCAATTCAACCACTAATAATCTGAAAGATTTATAAGACAATTTAAATATACAAAGAAACATATTTATAGAATGCCCTATATAAAGATGATTTCTCCATGATGCATTAAATTGAATTGAGTGATTTATTGATTGATGGATGAATTGATTGAACTTGATTTTACAGGAAAAAGTTTGCAAGAGAGGTTCAACCTCAGTCAGTTGAAGAGCAAAAAACTCAATATAAGTAGATTTAGAATGAAGATTATGTTGTATTATTTATATTAGTGTTAGATATTATTTACTTGTTTAAACAATCGTAATCTATAATGCGATCGACAGCAGAATAGACATGCTGAAATGTACCTATCTATGTCAGTAGGTATTATGGTCGTTGTGCGATGGATGGTCACGCGCTGTCATTTAAATCACATAAACTAAATGTTGTGGGCTCTCACACAATTTATTGTGATGGGACTTATTTACACTAGTTAACTTTATGACTTTTCATTGAAAGTTGAAAAAGTATTTTTTTAAAGTATTTTTTTTGCTTCTGCTTATGATTCATTTAATCAACGGTACCTCTTACTTAAAACCCATTTAAACGAAAATTTTGTATTTGAATGTATGTAGTAATGCCTATTAGTTTTAGTAGTGTGGTAGAAGTAGCTAGTAGTAGTAATGTTATCTGTAGTTTATATATTAGTTTTGGGAGTATAGTGGGAGTTTTTTAGATAGTGGGTTAATTCTTGTAGATTAATGTGTGACGTTTTTATATAAAATAAAATCTTGAATTTAAGTAAAATTTGAAGATAAAATAAAATAAAACTGCTGCAAGTTTATCTCAAGGCAAGGGGCCCCATGCTTCAAGATTGACTTGCTCGAGGCAGAAGTTAAACTGCTGTTAATACTAGTTCACTCACAAATTAGAGTCATTAAAATACAACCCAATATGTTGTTTTTCATGCTGCACGGTTTGATTACGATAAGGTGGAGATTGGACGGCTACAGGGGATGGAGGAGGCCGATTAAAAAAAAAAACTGTTGTTCATTTTAACTGCAATATTGGCAATGTATCAAAATTTGAAAGTTAATTTTCCTTTACTTTTTAAATACAAACTGTATTTAAACAGTGAAGTCCACTATTGAATTAATTATTATATGCTCAACCTTTTTCAATGGTCCTTTCTGAGTTAATTTTTTGTTTTTTAATCCCGACGTGAAAATAACTGTTAACATTGTACTCATTTAGATGAATTAAATTCTTAAAGGACATTTTTTAATGGAGAAACAACGAAAAAATATTGTAATATTGTTCTTAATAACAACATAAATTTATGTTCTGGAAAGCCTTACCTTTGTATAATGCCTTGTTTTGACTCTTCTTAGCCTAAATTTTCATACTTGTATGTATACATACATTATATTATATATTTGTATCTCAATTTCCTTATTCGGTAGCCCCCAACCAAAAAAAAAAAGTTCTTCC
>JAMZAV010007455.1:0-20579 GCA_024449915.1 Sweltsa coloradensis
ACATTCTTACAAAATCAAACTGACAAAATGCAATTGACAATCTGACATTCTTACAAAATCAAACTGACGAAAACTAGCAAATTGACAAAATGAAACTGTGTAAATGAAAAACATACAATTTGAAAATGACTTAAACAAGCAAACTGTTAAAATGTTTTTGACAATCTGACAATATTTTCAATATCAAACTGACAAAAACTTTGCAAATTAACAAAACTGTGAAAATGATAATCTGACAAAATGACAAATTTAAAAATATGAAAAAAATATGAAAACTAAAAACCTGGGCAAAATGCAATTGACAATATGACATTCTTACAAAATCAAACTGATGAAAACTAGCAAATTGACAAACTGTGAAAATAAAAATCTAACAAAATGACAAACTTACAATACTAACTAAAACTAACAACCTGACAAAATGCAATTGACAATCTGACATTCTTACAAAATCAAACTAACGAAAACTAGCAAATTGACAAAATGAACTGTGAAAATGAAAAACTTACAATTTGAAAATGACTAAAACAAGCAAACTGACAAAATGTTATTGACAAACTGACAATATTACAATATCAAACTGAAAGAAAACCTAGCAAATTAACAAAATGAAAATGTCTAACCGTGATAATGAAAATCTGACAAAATGACAAACTAACAATATGGGGAAAAGACTAAAACTAACAACCTGACAAAATGCAATTAACAATCTGAAAATTCTTACAAAATCAACTGACGAAATCTTGCAAATTAACAAAATGAAAATGTGAAAATAAAAAAATGAAAATCTGACAAAATGACAAACTTACAATATGAAAATTACTAAAACTAACAACCGACAAAATGCAATTACAAACACAAACTGACGAAAACTAGCAATTTGACAAAACGAAACTGTGAAAATGTAATACTTACAATTTGAAAATGACTAAAACAAGCAAACTGACAAAATGTTATTGACAACTGACAATATTACAATATCAAAGTGACGAAAACTAGCAAAATAACAAAATGAAACTTTGGAACTGTGAAAATGAAAATCTGACAAATGACAAACTTACATAATGAAAATAACTAAAACTAACAACCTGACAAAATGCAATTGACAATCTGACATTCTTACCTAATCAAACTAACGAAAACTAGCAAATTGACAAAATGAAACTGTGAAAATGAAAAACTTACAATTTGAAAAAGACTAAAACAACAAAAATGACAAAATGTATTTACAACTGACAAAATGACAATATCAAAGTGACGAAAACTAGCAAAATATCAAAATGAAACTATGAAACTGTGGAAAATGAAAATCTGAAAAATGACAAACTTACAATTTGAAAATGACTAAAACAAGCAAACTGACAAAATGTTTTTGACAAACTGACAATATTACAATATCAAACTGACGAAAACTAGCAAATTAACAAAATGAAACTGTCAAATAAAAAAAATGAAAATCTGACAAAATGACAAACTTACAATATGAAAATTACTAAAACTAACAACCTGACAAAATGCAATTAACAATCTGACATTCTTACAAAATCAAACTGACGAAAACTTGCAAATTGACAAAATGAAACTGTGAAGCTAAAAAAATAAAAATATGACAAAATGACAAATTTACAATATGAAAAGGGTTTAAAAACAAAAACCCTGACAAAATGCAATTGACAATCGGCTTTCTTAAAAAAAAAAACTAAAAAAAAACTAGAAAATTGAAAAAAATAAAAACTGTGAAGATGAAATACTTAAAATTTTTAAAAAAGACTAAAAAAAAGGAAAAACAAGAATTTTATTGAAAAAACTGACAAATTACAATATCAAATAAAGGGAAAACTAGCAAATTAACAAAAGGGAAAACTGAAAAAACTGTAAAAAATGAAAATTTGACAAAAAGCAAATTTACAATATAAAAAAAATTGACTATAAATAACAACCTGAAAAAAGGGCAAGTGACAATTGACATTCTTCAATAAAAACCTGCCAAAAAACTAGCAAATGAAAAAAATGAAATGTGAAGTTTAAAAAACTGAAAAATTTAAAAATGATTTTAAACAAGCAAATTGAAAAAATGTTATTGACAAACTGACAATAAAAACAAATCACACTGACGAAAATAGAAAATTAAAAAATTTTTAAAAACTGTAAAAATTTGTAAAAAAGAAATACTGAAAAAATTAAAAAACTGACAAATGAAAATGACTAAAAAACAAAAGGGGAAAAAAAGCAATTGACAATCTGACATTTTAAAAAAACCCCAAAACTGACAAAAAACCAGAAAAATTGAAAAATAAAACCCTGTGTAAATATAATACTGAAAAGATTAACAAGCCCCCCTAGCTATTTTCGAATTCAAAAAATTATAAACCTATTTCCATATTAATATGAAAAATTCGTAATAAATTTTTTCCCACTTATTAATTGCACCCATCAAGTGTTTTTAATCAAAAAGAAAATCACATGTAACAATATCAAAACAAATCATCATTTAACGAATTTGTCTGTGAAATTTAACTAAAAGTAAAATAATTAGAAAATAAAATTTAAATTTAAGCTTTTTATAGTTTAAATTAAAAAAACTTTAAAGAGCACTTATAAAAACCCTTTTTTAGGGAAAAAGGATTTTTGCCGTTATTTAAAACAAAACTTTTGAGTTTTTAAGGGAGAGAAAAAAAAATTTTGAAGTTCACTACGTGGGGGGTTTTTTCATGGGAGGGTAGTCTCTAGCTTTGAATCCCCCATCCCTTCAAATGCACCAAAAATTTTTGAAACGACGAACTTTCAAAAACCCTTCTCGGACTTGGGACCTTTGAACCAGGGGGGAAGGGACGCAGCTCAGTTCTCGGAATTGTTAAACCCAAAAAAACCCTCGTGCGAAACGGTAGATGAAGGGAAATAGAGAGGGGGGTTTTTAAAAGGTGAATCACAGTGGGGGTCCCTTTACACTTTTTAAGGGAGGAGCTAGGCTTGTCACGGGGACCTTTGAGAAATAAAAAAACTTAGTGGAAAGATGGATCACAGGAGAAGTGTGGGGGTTTGCCCGTAGGGGTGTGTGTGCGTGTCGGGCGGGCCCGGCATAGGCGGGGGGTTTCATTTGGGTTACGGGGGAAAGTACGGCCTCTGTGCTCCGTGGGAGATGTGTCGAAAATAGGTCATTAGAAGACCTGTGTGAGTTAATCCCCCAGTTTTTTTAAATTTGAAAATTAAAGGGTTTTGAAAGGGTTTAATTTCTTCGGTTTAAAAAATAATAAAGGGTTTATGGGGAAATTTTGTATGTGAAATTTTACATTGGTTTGGGTTTTTTATTGTATTATCTGCGCATTAATATCCGAACGTTACATTTTGCCCTGCCTATATCACTAATTTGAATTTTAAATTTGTTTGGACGTTTTGTTTTTCGTCTGCGAAATTCATACCCGAAATTTACATTTTGGACGGGGCCTAGGTCACAAATTTTAAATTTTTAATTGTTTTCGACGATATTGTGTTTTCTGCAAAATTCAAAATCCGAAGTTACAGGAGGGGGCCTATGCACAAATTTGAATTTTAATTGACCCGACGATTTTGGGTGTTCTTCTGGGGGGCCCAAATTCATATCCAAATTTTTTACAGGGGACGTGCCTATGTAAACAAATTTTGAAATTAATTGATTCGACGATTTTGTGTTCTTCTGGCATCTCATACCGAACGTTACGTGACGGGGCCTATGTCACAAATTTTGAATAAAAGGGTTTCGACAAATTTTGGGTTTTTTCTCCCACATCTCATACCCCAAACTTTACAATAAAGTGCCTCTAATCCCGATTGGCTTTTCAATTTTTAAATTTTCTTATACTAACTTTTCTGGCTTTTTCCGCTCATTAAATTGGTTTAGTCTTTATCACCGTGCGTTTTCCCGTGGCGCCCAAAAAACTGTCGAGGAGTGTCTGCTTTGGCATAAAGCTGATCCCCGCCGCACCACTGGGACTTCAGTAAATGTAGGCCTGTGGATTTTTTACGGCCCGGGTTTGGGAAATTACCCCCCATCGCATTTTCTTCGGAAATAAATAGATGAGTACCAAAATCTTTAAAATCAGTAACTTTTTAAAATTCATCATCTTTTTTAAACCCAAATTTAAAAAACAATTTATAATATTTTGGATGGGTAAATAGATGTAGGATAGGAGGGGGATACCAAAGGGGAATTTTAGCTTTTATAATAAAAAAGGATACCTTAGGCAGGTAGGCTGCTATTTAATTTTTTGGTTTTTTTATTTTTTTTACAATATACCCAGTTTTGAAGGGAAATCTTTTAAAGTTTATTTTTTAAAGTGGGACTTGATCCATTTTTGAAACCCTTTTTAACTAAAAATTTTTGTTTTCGGGTTTTTTGTTAAATTAAAAAATTAAATTTAATTTAATTTAATTAATTTAATTTAAATTTAATTTAATATTTTTTTTTTTTTTAATTTGAAGAATTTTGTGTTTTTGGCAATTTTGAGCTAGCCCTTGTATTTTTTTTGTTATGTAAGACCCTGTGTCCGGGAAATTTTATAACAGGGGGTGAAACTTAAAAATTTGTCCCCAGTACGGTGGCTGGGAATTTTTAACCGCGACCCGAGACAAAAATTTGGGAAAAAATTTTCGTTTGGAGTCCCCAAAATTTTGGGGAAAATTTAAAATTTTGGGCGTTTTGAACGTGGGATGTAATTAACATAACCGAGAAATTAATAAAAAAAATTAATTTTTTTTTAAATTAAACCCTAAAATTTGATATAAAAAAAAAAAAAATAGAAAAATTTGGATCTACTGTGGTAGTGAGCATGTGAAACAGTTAATAGAAAAAGTGGATGAAAAAAAGGCGGGAAAATAGGGAGAATGCGGACAAATTGTTACAGGAAAAAGGGGGGTTTTAAGGCTAACCAAAAAAGAAGCAACGAGGAAATCAAAGTAGAAAGTAAACAGGGATGGATGATTGGGGAGGAGCTAATAAAGGAAATGGCAATGAAAAAATCTTTTAATGAAATTTCATGAAAGGATGAGGATCATGGTTTAAAAAATTGTAGAGGGGGAAATTGATAAAGGGGAAAAAATTTGGGAGAGTTTGGTGATAAGAGTGGTGATAGTAAAGGAAGGAATGAGAATGAATTGAAAAAATGAGGCGTAAAAAAAGTGAAAAAAAAAAAACCCCTAAGTTTTGGTATGGGCCCGGGAAAAAAGGAACCCCTTTTGGGTTTAAATTGGAATGATGTTGTTTAAGGGGCGTATTGAAAGAAAAAGGGTAATCGGTTTTAAAAATGGTAATGGGGGAAAGAGGGAGAAAGAGAGAGGGAGAAGAGACATGGATTTGATGAAAATTGGACTTGGATGATGATTTACCCTGAAAGAGTTACAGAATAGGGGGGGGTAAACGGCGAAGGGAAAGCCCTGAGAAAGGAATAATGGCCAAGTTCAAAAAAAAAGGCATCTGGACAAGAAAAAGGTGACGGCTAGGCGCCGGATGAAAATGTAGACGGACGTTTTAGATCGCGGGAAAGTAAGATGAAGGGATTAGAAAAAGTGGGGGGATAAACTAAAAAAGCTAGTATCTAAAAAAAGTTAAAAAGAAAAAGGGGTTTGAATGATGACGATCCCAAAAATGTAAAATGATTTGAAGGGGGGCTAATTTTTAAATTTTTTGTAATTGTTTTTTTGTATTTTGATTGATAGGGCAGTGTAAAAGGGTTAATTAGACTAGGGCAGATATAAAAAGTGGTTTTTTAAAAGTTTTTAGGAATTTTTGGGGGGGCATTGTTTGGGAAAAATTTTGTAGCATTTTTAAATTTGGAAAAAAAGATATTCAGCATTATGAAATTTGAGGGACTAGCTAGTGGGTTGAAAAGTGATTTTATGAGGGTACCCGATTGGGAAAGTTGATCAGTAAAAAGATGAACTAAAGTATTTAGGTGATGAGGAAAATGGGGTCGAAATGATAAAGGGTACGCCGACAAATGAAATTTAGATGGACTTTCGCGACAATTTGGGTTTTTTAATTGGGGAGAATTGTGAGATTGAGATTTGAATTGAGTTTATTTGGGGGATATGGGGTATACTCACTGAAATTTAAATTTAAAAATTGTCTTTCTTAAGTAAGTAGCGTTTAGATTATTTTAAAGAGAGGTTGGGGGTTTTTAATTCATTGGTTTCCAAAGCTAGGATGCATTTTAAAAGGGGTTGGAGGGTCTGTTTTAGGCTAAAGAAAAGTTTAAAAAAAAACGTCGGAAATGTTATTTAAAATTTCAATTAATTTTTTTTAATAATGGAAAAAATAAATTATCAGGGGTAAATAAAAGTTAAAATTTAAATTTAAAGAACCCTTTTTTAGAGAGTCTTTGGGAGTTTTTGTGCGGCCCAATTATCAATCATTTTTGGGCTATAGAAAATTTTTCTATTACCCAAAAAATGTAGTATTAAAAAGTGTTGGAAGGGAAAATGTGTTTTTTTTTCATACAAATGTAAAAATTGTTTTGGGGTAGTATAATTTCAGTTCCCCCACCACGTCGAATTTTTTTACTCAACAAGTGGTCTGGATTTTTTTGAGAGAAAAGAGTTTTTTCAAAAGGGTAGGTTTCCCTTTCACAAAATTTCAGGGGAGAGAAGGGAAAGCCTCAAACCATAGCCAAAGGGCGGAGGGTTTTGCTAGGGTGTATTGACCAAAAAAAAACTTGGACAGGGGACCCAAATCCCCAAGGTATAGTGATTCACAACAACTTGCCAAAGAATAGAGGTTTTAGTCAGGAAAAATTATTTCAAAAATAAACTTTTTTCAACTTTGTAATTGTATTTCAAATGGTTCTTTTAAAAAACCCAAGGTATTAAATTTAAAATAATATTCATTTTTAAGTTTATATTTTCCATAATGAATAATTTTGATTTTTAAGTGGTAATTTTAATTTTTAATTATTTATTTTTTTTCTTGAATTACATTGTGGATGTAGCGAATGGGATTTGTAATGTAGGGAGGCGAGATGTAATTTAATTAGGTGGAGGATTTTTCATTGAAAATAATTTTAATAATGATTTTAAAAAAAGTAAATAAGTAATAAAAAATTTCCCTTGAATGATTTTATTGTTTTTTTTTTTCATCAGGGGATGGGAAATTTAAATTTAAAAATTTCCAATTTAATTGATTCATACGGGGGGTAATTGTAAAAATTAAAAAAGCCCCCCTAGCATTTTCGAAATTAATATATAACTATTTCCAAAATTAATATTGGCCCAAATTTTTGTAATAAATTTATTCACTTTATTAAAATGCAAACATATCAAGTGGATTTTTAAACAATAAGAAATCCCTATGTAATCAACATCAAAACCCAAACACATTTTTACGAATTGGGCTGTTTAATTAACATAAAAGGGGGGAAAAAATTAGTAATAAAACTAATTAAAATATTTATAGCTTAAAATTTAAAACTTTAAAGTAGCACATTATATAAAACCCGTTTTGTTAAAGATGTTTGCCGCTTATTTCAAACGAAAACGGTTTAGTATTTAAAAGGTAATTTTAAAATTGAAGTTCCCCCTACGTGGAGGTTTCTTCAAGAGGGAGCTCTAGGGATTGACATCCATGCTTTTAAAAGCACACAATATTTTTTAACGACGAAACGTTCGAAAACCTTCTCTGGACTTCGACCGTGAACCCGGAGGGGAAAACGCAGCTCCGTTCTCGGGAAATTTTTATAAAAGGGAAACAAACCCCGTGCGAAACGGTAGATGAAGGGTATAGAGAGGGGGTTTTTAAGGGAAAACTACAGTGGGGGGGGGGGCCTTTTCACTTTTTTAGGAGGGGGGGAAAAACCCAGGCTTGTCACGTGACCTTTGAGAAATATAAAAATTAGCTGGACAGATGGATCACTAGGAGAAATGTGAGGGTTGTCGTAGAGGTGTGTGTGCGTGTCGGCGCAGGCCCCAAAAGGCGGTGGTTTCAGTTGGTTTTCCCGGGGGGAGATACGGCCCTCGGGGCTCCCTCGAGATGTAGTCCGATAATAGGGCCTCAAATTTGAAGAAACCCGTGTGAAATGTAATCCGCAGGGTTTTTAAAAATTTAAAATTATAAGGCTATTTAAAAGGTTAATTCTTTGGATATTTAAAAAATCCCAGTTAAAGGGGAAATATTTTATGTGGAATTTACATCGTGGGGGTTCCCGGGTTTTTTTTGAAATTTTTCTGCGATCTCATATCGAACGTTTCAGTGACGTGCCTTTTAAACCCCTAATTTGAATATTAATTGATTTGACCCATTTTGTGTTCCCCTCTGGCATCTAATCCGAAAAAGTTTCAGTGGACGGGCCTATGTCCCCTAATTTTAATATTAATTGATTCGACGAAATTTTGTTTTTTCTGGGACATTTTATATTCCCAAAGTTACAGTGAGTTTCCTATGTCACTAATTTGAATATTTAAGATTCGACGATTTTGTGTTTTTTCTGCGCATCTTATCCGAACGTTACAGTGGGCGTGCCTTGGCAATAATTTTAAAATTTAAATTTATTCGCGGGTTTTTTGTTCTTTTGCGCAAACTCAATCCCCACGTTACAGTGACGTGCCTATGTCACTAATTTGAATATTAATTGATTCGACGATTTTGTGTTCTTCTGCGCATCTCATATCCGAACATTACAATAAAGTGCCTCATATCCCGATTGGCATATCAATGTCATTAATTTCTTATACTAACTGTGCTGGCTGTTCCGCTCATTAAATTGGATTACGTCATATCACCGTGCGTGTTCCGTGGCGACCCATAAACTGTCGAGGAGTGTCTGCTTCTGCGCATCAGCTGATCGCGCCGCACCACTCGACTTCAGCTACCATGTAGGCCTGCTGGATTACTACGGTCCGGTCGGGAATTACGCATCGCATTTTCTTCGGAAATAAATAGATGAGTACCAAACATCTTTAATAACCAGTAACTATTTAAAATTCATCATCATTTTTAAACAATTAAAAAAAACTAATTATAATATTTTGGATGGGTAAATAGATGTATGGATAGGCAGGTGGACTAGCCAATGGGAATTTAGCATTTATAATAGAAAGGATCCTTAGGCAGGTAGGCTGCTATTTAATTGTCTGTATTTTATTTTATTTACAATATATCCAGTCTGAATGGAAATCATTCTCAAGTTTATAATTTAGTAGACTTGATCCATTTTTGAAATCCTATTACTATAAGTTTGTTTTTCAGGAATTTGTTAAATTACAAAATTAATTAATTAATTATAATTAATAATTAATTAATTAATATTTTTTTTTTATTAATTGAAGAATTTTGTGTTCTTCGGCAATTTTGAGCTAGACCTTGTATTTCTTTGTTTATGTAAGACCTCCTGTGTCCGGGCAATTTATCACAGGGAGTGAAACTTACAATACTGACAATTTGAAAATGACTAAAACAAGCAAACTGACAAAATGTTATTGACAAACTGACAATATTACAATATCAAACTGACGAAAACCTAGCAAATTAACAAAATGAAACTGTCTAACCGTGAAAATGAAAATCGTACAAAATGACAAACTAACAATATGGAAATGACTTAAACTAACAACCTGACAAAATGCAATTAACAATCTGACATTCTTACAAAATCAAACTGACGAAAACTTGCAATTTGACAAAATGAAACTGTGAAAATGAAAAACTTACAATTTGAAAATGACTAAAACAAGCAAACTGACAAAATGTTATTGACAAACTGACAATATTAAAATGACTAAAACTAACAACCTGACAAAATGCAATTGACAAATTGACAATATTACAATTAAAGTGACGAAAACTAGCAAAATAACAAAATGAATCTTTAAATGTGAAAATGAAAAATCTGACAAAATGGGCAAACTACATAATGAAATGACTAAAACTAAAAAACTGGACAAAATACAATTGACAATCTGACATTCTTACAATAACAAACTGACGGAACTAGCAAATTGAAAAATGAAACTGTGTAAATAAAATACTGACAATTTGAAAATGATTAAACAAGCAAACTCAAAAAATGGTATTGACAAACTGACAATATTACAATATCAAACCGACGAAAACTAGCAAATTAACAAAGAAACTGTCAAACTGTGAAAATGAAAATCTGACAAAATGACAACTTACAATATGGGAAAAAGACTAAAACTAACAACCCGACAAAATGCAATTGACAATCTGAATTTACAATATCAAACTGACGAAAACTAGCCAAAAAGACAAAATGAAACAGTGAAAATGATAAAACAACAATTTGAAAATGACTAAAACAAGGGAAACTGACAAAATGTTTTTTTACATTATTATTTTTATTATTAACTGACATTATACAATATCAAAAATACGAAAAATAGCAATTGACAAAATGAAACTTCGAAAAAGAAAAAAATGACAATTTAAAATGACTAAAAAAAGCAAACTGACAAAATGTTATTTACAAACTGACAATATTACAATATCAAACTGACGAAAACCTAGCAAATTAACAAAATGAAAAATGTCAAACCGTGAAAATGAAAAAATGACAAAAAGACAAACTAACAATATGGAAATGACCCAAAACTAAAAACCTGACAAAATTGCTATTGACAATCTAACATTTCTAACAAAATCAAAAAAAAACGAAAACTAGAAATTTACAAAATGAAACTGTGAAAATGAAAAACTTACAATTTTAAAATGACTAAAAAAAGCAAACTGACAATAATGTTATTGACAAACTGACAATATTACAATATCAAACTGACGAAAACCTAGCAAATTAACAAAATGAAAACTGGGCTAACCGTGAAAATGAAAATCTGACAAAATGACAAACTAACAATATGGAAATGACTAAAACTAACAAACCTGACAAAATGAAATTAACAATCTGACATTATTACAAAATAAAAATCAAATGACGAAAAAATAGCAAATTTACAAAATGAAACTGTGAAAATGAAAAACTTACAATATGAAAATGACTAAAACAAGCAAACTGACAGAATGTTTTTGACAAACTGACAAAATGACAATATCAAAGTGACGAAAACTAGCAAAATAACAAAATGAAACTTTGAAACTGTGAAATTGAAAATCTGACAAAATGACAAACTTACATAATGAAAATGACTAAAACTAACAACCTGACAAAATGCAATTGACAATCTGACATTCTTACAAAATCAAACTAACGAAAACTAGCAAATTGACAAAATGAAACTGTGAAAATGAAAAACTTACAAATTTGAAAATGACTAAAACAAGCAAACTGACAAAATGTTATTGACAAACTGACAATATTACAATATAAAACTGACGAAAACTAGCAAATTAACAAAATGAAACTGTAAAACTGTGAAAATGAAAATCTGACAAAATGACAAACTTACAATATGAAAATGACTATAAATAACAACCTGACAAAATGCAAGTGACAATCTGACATTCTTACAATAACAAAACTGACGAAAAAATAGCAAATTGAAAAATGAAACTGTGTAAATAAAAAAACCGACAATTTTAAAAGGGCTAAAACAAGCAAACTGACAAATGTTATTGACATACTGACAATATTTAAAAAATCAAACTGACGAAAACCTAGCAAATTAACAAAATAAAAAAACTGTCTAACCGTGAAAATGAAAATCTGACAAAATGACAAACTAACATAATGAAAATGACTAAAACAAGCAAACTGACAAAATGTTATTGACAAACTGACAATATTACAATATCAAAGTGACGAAAACTAGCAAAATAACAAAATGAAACTTTGAAACTGTGAAAATGAAAATCTGACAAAATGACAAACTTACATATTGAAAATAACTTAAACTAACAACTTGACAAAATGCAATTGACAATCTGACATTCTTAAAAAACACAAACTGACGAAACAGCAATTTTACAAAACGAAACTGTGAAAATGAAAATCTGACATAATGACAAACTTACATAATGAAAATCACTAAAACTAACAACCTGACAAAATGCAATTGACAATCTGACATTCTTTCGAAATCAAACTGACAAAAACTAGCAAATTAACCAAATGAACTTTGAAACTGTGAAAATGAAAATCTGACAAAATGACAAACTTCATAATGAAAAGAATAAAACTAACAACCTGACAAAATGCAATTGACCCTCGGACATCTTACAAACACAAACTGACGAAACTAGCAAATTGACAAACGAAACTGTGAAAATGTATTACTTACAATTTGAAAATGACTAAAAAAAAAGGAAACTGACAAAATGTTATTTACAACTGACAATATTACAATATCAAAGTGGGCGAAAACTAGCAAATTAACAAAATGAACTTTGAAACTGTGAAAATGAAAATCTGACAAAATGACAAACTAACAATATGGAAATGACTAAAACTAAAAGCAAACTGACAAAATGTTTTTGACATTATTATTATTAACTGACATTACTACAAAATAAAACTGCCGAAAACTAGCAAATTGACAAAATGAAATTGTCTAACCGTGAAAATGAAAATCTGCCAAAAAGAAAAATAACAATATGGAAATGACCTAAACTAAAAACCTGACAAATTGCTATGACAATCTAACATTCTTACAAAATAAAACTAACAAAAAATAGCAAATGACAAAATGAAACTGTGAAAAGAAAAACTTACAATTTTAAAATGACTAAAACAAGCAAACTGACAAAATGTATTAACAAACTGACAATATTACAATATCAAACTAACAAAAACTAGCAAATTGACAAAATGAAAAAGTGAAAATGAAATACTTCAATTTGAAAATGACTAAAACAAGCAAACTGACAGAATGTTATTTATAAACTGACAATATTTCAATATCCAAGTGACGAAAAAATAGCAAAATAACAAAATGAAAACTTTGAAATGTGAAATGAAAATCTGACAAAATGACAAACTTAAATAATGAAAATGACTAAAACTAACAACCTGACAAAATGCAATTGACAATCTGACATTCTTACAAATCCGAAAACTAGCAAATTGACAAATGAAACTGTGAAAATGAAAAAAATTACAATTGAAAATGACTAAAACAAGCAAACTGACAAAATGTTATTGACAAACTGACAATATTACAATATCAAACTGACGAAAAAACCCAGCAAATTATCAAAATGAAACTGTCTAACCGTGAAAATGAAAATCTGTCAAAAATGACAAACTTACAATATGGAAATGAAAAAACTAACAACCTGACAAAATGCAATAACAATTGACATTCTTACAAAAACAAAGTGACGAAAACTAGCAAAATAACAAAATGAAACTTTGAAACTGTGAAAATGAAAATCTGACAAAATGACAAACTTACATATTGAAACTAACAACCTGACAAAATGCAATTGACAATCTGACATTCTTACAAAATTAAACTAACGAAAACTAGCAAATTGACAAAATGAAACTGTGAAAATGAAAAACTTACAATTTGAAAATGACTAAAACAAGCAAACTGGACAAAATGTACTGACAAACTGACAATATTACAATATCAAACTGACGAAAACTAGCAAATATCCAAAGAACTTTGAAATGGGGAAAAAGAAAAAACTGACAAAATGACAAACTTACATAATGAAAATGACTAAAAACTAAAAAACCTGACAAAATGCAATGACAATCGGACATTTTTACAAACACAAACTGACGAAAACTAGCAATTTGACTAAACGAAACTGTGAAAAGAAATACTTACAATTGAAAAGACTAAAACAAGCAAAAATGACAAAATGTTATTTACAAACTGACAAATTACAATATCAAAGTGACGAAAACTAGCAAAATAAAAAAAATGAAACTTTGAAACTGTGAAAAGAAATCTGACAAAATGACAAACTTATAATATGCAAAGGGCTAAAACTAACAACCTGACAAAATGCAATTGACAAATGACAATATTAAAATATCAAACTGACGAAAAACTAGCAAATTAACAAAATGAAACTGGTCAAACTGTGGGAAAAAGAAAATTGACAAAAATTACAAACTCACAATATAAAAATGACTAAAACTAACAACCTGGCAATGACAATTGACAATTGACAATTGACAATCTGACATTCTTACGAAATCAAACTGACAAAAACGAGCAAATAACCAAATGAACTTTGAAACTGTGAAAATGAAAAACTGACAAAATGACAAACTTACATAATGCAAATAAAATAAAACTAAAACCTGACAAAAGCAATTGACAATCGGACATTCTTACAAAAAAAAAACTAACAAAAAAAATAGCAAAATGACAAAAGAAACTGTTGAAAATGAAATACTTACAATTTTAAAATGTCTTAAACAAGCAAATGACAGAATATTATTGACAAACTGACAATATTACACTATCAAAGTGACGAAAACTAGCAAAATAACAAAATGAAACTTTGAAACTGTGAAAATGAAAATCTGACAAAATGACAAACTTACATATTGAAAATAACTTAAACTAACAACCTGACAAAATGCAATTGACAATCTGACATTCTTACAATATCAAAGTGACGAAAACTAGCAAAATAACAAAATGAAACTTTGAAACTGTGAAAATGAAAATCTGACAAAATTACAAACTCACAATATAAAAATGACGAAAACTAACAACCTGGCATTGACAATTGACAATTGACAATTGACAATCTGACATTCTTACGAAATCAAACTGACAAAAACTAGCAAATTAACCAAATGAACTTTGAAACTGTGAAAATGAAAATCTGACAAAATGACAAACTTTCATAATGAAAATGAATAAAACTAACAACCTGACAAAATGCAATTGACAATCGGACATTCTTACAAACACAAAACTGACGAAAACTAGCAATTTGACAAAAACGAAACCTGTGGAAAATGAAAACTTACAATTTGCAAATGACTAAAACAAGCAAACTGGCAAAATGTTATTGACAAACTAACAATTATTACACACAAAGTGAAAAAACTAGCAAAATACCAAAATTGAAATCATTTTAAACTGTGAAATGAAAGTCTGACAAAATGACAAACGTTCATAATGAAAATGACCTAAAACTAAACAACATGACAATAAGCAAACTGTGCAAAATGACAAAATGAACTGTGAAAATGAAAACTTACATTGGAAAATGACCTAAAACAAGCAAACTGACCAAAAATGTTATGACAACTTGACAATATTACAATATCACAAAGTGACGAGAAACTAGCAAAATAACAAAGAAACTTTGAAAACTGTGAAAATGAAATCTGACAAAATGACAAACACTTACATAATGAAAATAACTAAAACTAAACACCTGAGAAAATCAATGACAATCTGATATCATACCTAATTCAAACTTAACGAAAACTAGCAAATTGACAAAATGAAACTGTGAAAAGAAACACTTACAATTGAAAAATGACTTAAAAACAAGCAAACTGACCACACGTTATTAAGCAAAACTGACAATAATTACAATATCAAACTGACGGAAAAACTAGCAGTACAAATTAAACTTAAATCTGTTTAAAATGAAAATCTGACAAAATGACAAACTTACATAATGGAAAATGACAAAACTAACCAACGACAAAATGCAATTGGACAATCCTGACATTCTTACAAAAAAAAACTAACCCAAAAATAGCAAATTGACCAAAATGAACTGTGAAAATGAAAAACTGACAATTTGAAATGACTAAAAACAAAAGCAAACTAACAAAAATGGTTATTGAGACAAACTTACAATAGTACAATATCAAACTGACGAAAACCTAGCAAATTAACAAAATGAAAACTGTCAAATTGTGGTGAAAATGAAAATCTGACAAAATGACCAACTTACCATAAGAAATGACTAAAACTAAAACAACCGACAAAATGCCAATTAACAATCATCGACATTCTTACAAATATCAAACTAAACGAAAACTAGCAAATGACAAAATGAACTGTGAAAATGAAAAACTTACAATTTTGAAAATGACTTAAAAAACAAGCAAAAATGACCCCAAAATGTTATTGACAAACTGACAATATTACAATAACAAACTGAGACACGAAAAACCTAGCAAATAACAAAAAGAAAAACTGTCTAACCGTGATAATGAAAATCTGACAAAATGACAAAACTTACAATATGGAAATGACAAAAACTAAACCAACCTGACAAAAATGCAATTAACAATCTGGACATCTTACAAAATCAAACTGCGAAATCTTGCAAATGACAAAATGAAACTGTGAAAATGATAAACTTCAGCAAATTACAAAATGAAAAACGTCAAAACTGTGAAATGAAAATCGACAAAAATTACAAAACCACAATATAAAATGACCCGCCAAACTACACAACCTGGCAAAATGCAATTGACAATCTGACATTCTTACAAAATCAAAGTGCCGAAAAAATAGCAAATTGACAAAATGAAAACTGTGAAAAATGAAAAATGGACAAGTGTGAAAATGACTAAAACAAGAAAATGACAAAAGTTATTGACAAAACTGACCAAATATTACAATATCAAACTGACGAAATACTAGCAAAATACAAAATGAATCTTTCTAAACTGTGAAAATGAAAATCTGACAAATGACAAAACGTACATAATGAAAATGACTAAAACTTACAACTGGACAAAAGCAATTGACAATCATGACATTCTTACAATAACAAACTGACGAAAAACATAGAAATTGCAAAAATGAAAACTGTGTAAATAAAACAACTGACAATTTAAAAATGACTAAACAAGCAAACTGACAAAATGTTAATTGACAAACTGACAAATATTACAATATCAAAACTGACGAAACTAGCAAAATTAACAAAAAATAAAAAACTGTCTAACCAGTGATAAATCAAAATCTGACAAAATGACAAACTAACAATATGGAAAAATGACTAAAAACTAACAACTGACAAAATGCAATTAACAATCGACATTCTTAACAAAATCAAACTGACGAAATCTGAGCAAATTGACAAAATGAAACTGTGAAAATGAAACACTTACAATTGTGAAAATGACTAAAACAAGCAAACAGAAAAATGTATATTGACAAATGGGACAATATTACAATATAAAAATGACGAAAAAACTAGCAAGTAACAAAATGAAATTTGAAACCTGTGAAAAGGAAAATCTGACAAAATGACAAACTACATAAGGCAAATGACTAAACTAACAACATGACAAAATGCAATTGACCAATCTGACAATTCTTACAAATCAAAAATAACAAAAACTAGCAAATTGACAAAATGAAACTGTGAAAAGGAAAAACTTACAATTTGAAAATGACTAAACAAAGCAAACAGACAAAATGTTATTGACAAACTGACAATATTACAATATAAAACTGACGAAAACTAGCAAATTAACAAAATGAAACTGTCAAACTAAAAAAATGAAAATCTGACAAAATGACAAACTTTCAATATGAAAATTACTAAAACTAACAACCTGACAAAATGCAATTGACAATCGGACATTCTTACAAACACAAACTGACGAAAACTAGCAATTTGACAAAACGAAACTGTGAAAATGTAATACTTACAATTTGAAAATGACTAAAACAAGCAAACTGACAAAATGTTATTGACAACTGACAATATTACAATATCAAAGTGACGAAAACTAGCAAATTAACAAAATGAACTTTGAAACTGTGAAAATGAAAATCTGACAAAATGACAAACTTACATAATGCAAATGACTAAAACTAACAACCTGACAAAATGCAATTGACAATCTGACATTCTTACAAAATCAAACTAACAAAAACTAGCAAATTGACAAAATGAAACTGTCAAACTGTGAAAATGAAAATCTGACAAAATGACAAACTTACAATATGAAAATGACTAAAACTAACAACCTGATGAAATGCAATTGACAATCTGACATTCTTACAAAATCAATGTGACGAAAACAAGCAAATTGACAAAATGAAACTGTGAAAATGAAAAACTGACAATTTGAAAATGACCCAAAAAACAAGCAAACTAACAAAATGTTATTAGCAAACTGACAATATTACAATATCAAACTGACGAAAACTAGCAAGTTAACAAAATTAAACTTTAAATCTGTTTAAATGAAAATCTGACAAAATGACAAACTTACATAATGAAAATGACTAAAACTAACAACCTGACAAAATGCAATTGACAATCTGACATTCTTACAAAATCAAACTAACGAAAACTAGCAAATTGACAAAATGAACTGTGAAAATGAAAAACTTACAATTTGAAAATGACTAAAACAAGCAAACTGACAAAATGTTATTGACAAACTGACAATATTACAATATCAAACTGACGAAAACCTAGCAAATTAACAAAATGAAACTGTCTAACCGTGATAATGAAAATCTGACAAAATGACAAACTAACAATATGGAAATGACTAAAACTAACAACCTGACAAAATGCAATTAACAATCTGACATTCTTACAAAATCAAACTGACGAAATCTTGCAAATTGACAAAATGAAACTGTGAAAATGAAAAACTTCAGCAAATTAACAAAATGAAACTGTCAAACTGTGAAAATGAAAATCTGACAAAATTACAAACTCACAATATAAAAATGACGAAAACTAACAACCTGGCAAAATGCAATTGACAATCTGACATTCTTACGAAATCAAACTGACAAAAACTAGCAAATTAACAAAATGAAACTGTGAAAATGATAAACTGACAATATGAAAATGACTAAAACAAGCAAACTGACAAAATGTTTTTGACAAACTGACAATATTACAATATCAAACTGCCGAAAACTAGCAAATTGACAAAATGAAATTGTCTAACCGTGAAAATGAAAATCTGCCAAAATGACAAACTAACAATATGGAAATGACTAAAACTAAAAACCTGACAAAATGAAATTAACAATCTGACATTATAACAAACACAAACTGACGAAAACTAGCAATTTGACAAAACGAAACTGTGAAAATGAAATACTTACAATTTGAAAATGACTAAAACAAGCAAACTGACAAAATGTTATTGACAAACTGACAATATTACAATATCAAACTGAAGAAAACTAGCAAATTAACAAAATGAAACTGTAAAACTGTGAAAATGAAAATCTGACAAAATGACAAACTTACATAATGAAAATGACTAAAACTTACAACTGGACAAAATGCAATTGACAATCTGACATTCTTACAAAATCAAACTAACGAAAACTTGCAAATTGACAAAATGAAACTTTGAAACTGTGAAAATGAAAATCTGACAAAATGACAACTTACATATTGAAAATAACTTAAACTAACAACCTGACAAAATGCAATTGACAATCTGACATTCTTACAAAATTAAACTAACGAAAACTAGCAAATTGACAAAATGAAACTGTGAAAATGAAAAACTTACAATTTGAAAATGACTAAAACAAGCAAACTGACAAAATGTTACTGACAAACTGACAATATTACAATATCAAACTGACGAAAACTAGCAAATTAACAAAAAAATTTTTTTTTAAAAAAAAAAAAACCAAAAAAAAAAATTTTTTTAAAAAAAAAAAAAAAAAAAAAAAAAAATTTTTAAAAAAAAAAAAAAAAACAAAAAAAATTTAAAAAGGGAAAAAACAAAAAAAAAATTTAAAAATTAAAAAAAAAAAAAAAAATTAAAAAAAAAACCCCCAAAAAAAAAAAAAAAAAAAAAAAAAAAAAAAAATTTAAAAAAATTTTTAAAAAAAAACCCTTTTTTTAAAAAAATTTTTTTTTAAAAAAAAGGGGAAAAAAAAAAAAAAAAAAAAAGGGGGGAAAAATTAAATTTTCCCCCCCCCCCCCTTGGAAAAAGGAAAAAAAAAGGAGGAAAAAAAAAAAAAAGGAAAAACCCCAAAAAAAAAAAAACCCCAAAAAAAAAAATTTTTAAAAAAATTTTAAAATTAATTTTTTTAAAAAAACTAAACAAAAAAAACCCAAAATTTTTAAAAAAAAAAAAAAAAAATTTTAAAAAAAAAAAAAAAAAAAATTCCCCCTTTAAAAAAAAACTTAAAAAAAAATTAAATTTGAAAATGACTAAAACAAGCAAACTGACAAAATCTAATTAACAATCTGACATTCTTACAAAATCAAACTAACGAAAACCTAGCAAATTATCAAAATGAAACTGTCTAACCGTGAAAATGAAAATCTGACAAAATGACAAACTTACAATATGGAAAATGATAAAACAACAAACTGACAAATGTATTGACAAACTACAAGTTACAAAAACTAAAAACCTGAACAAAATGAACGAATGAAAATGAAAATCTGACAAAATGACAAACTTACAATTGAAATGAATAAATAACACTGACAAAATGAATAACAACTGACCTTCAAATCAATGCGAAAATTGCAAATGCAAAATAACTGGAATGAAAACTTACATAAAATGACTAACGAAATGACAATGATAAACGAAACAAAGCCTGACAAATGCAATTGACAAATCTGACATTCTTTTACAAATAAAAACTGGACAAAAACTAGCAAAATATTGAAAACCAAAAAAAAAATGAACCCCTTTTAAACACGAAAACTATCAACTGACATTTACAAATCAAACTACGAAAAA
>JAMZAV010007456.1:0-30707 GCA_024449915.1 Sweltsa coloradensis
ACAAAAAGGAAGAATCAGGACATTAGAGAAACGCTGGGAAATTAGAGAAGTTAGGTGAGATACGGTTGAGATGGTTGGGGCATGTGAAACAAATTATGGGAGAGTGGATGCCCAGAGAATGTGTGAAAGAAGGATTGGAGAAGGAAGAAGAAGATGAAAGTAGACTAGAGGCAGAGGAGAGAGCTGGGAAGATGTGAAAGAGAAGAGATACAATGTTGGTGGGAGTACACAGTAAGTAAAGCTAAAGGATGTGTCAGGGTTTGGGATGGAATAGATCTATAGCAGCTCAGACTTGTTGCTATCATTTATCTACTGTATTTAGATTTAGTTGAGAATTTTGTATTGTATGAAACTAAACTAAGAGTAGATTGTAACACCGTAATAACTAATAACTAAAAGGACATGACTTATTATTTATTAAGCTTTTAGGTACTGTAATTAGTTTTGTTGAACAACACAAAATAATAAATATCAAATTGTTTAGTACGATTGCTATGTCAAACTCAGTAGTCCACAATATTGAAACGGGAGCAATAACGAGGGACAGTTATAGATGTTCAATGATTCCTCAAAATATATTTGTACTAGTACTAGGCCTATATACCACATACTAACTTGCCAATAAAGTATTCTGTATTTAGCCATTGATACAGAAATTGACATCAACCACATGAAACTTTGCCAGTTTACCAATATGACTCATTAAAGGAGTATTTACCCGCTAAACTCAAAAAATATATTTCAAGCCAACTAGTTATGAATTTAGAAACTTACAGAAAAAACAAAGAAATTTCCCATAAGAAATAACATGGGGACAATCTTTATGCTCCATGACCTTGGAAGATTTTGATCCAAAAAAATATTGGCCATTATTGACGTACTCTACAGCCTTTTCTGTAAATCCTATATATTTTGTTTTATTTCAATTAGTTTGGAAAAGACCAACTGGCTAGTTAAGTTTAGATTGAAGAAGGGTTGACAGGTTGGGACAGCATAGAGAACATAAAGCCCAGCCTGAAGGGCTGGGGGCGACAAAACTTTTCACCTGCTGATGACAACTGCAGCTAATTTAAAGTTATTTGTTACCTTAATCCACGACGCGTTTCGTCCTTCTGGGACTTTCTGGGAATTTTGTTTAGTAATTTGGGCAAGTGGTTTGGTCAAAATATGCTGATTACCAAGATTGGGTGTGATTTGGGAATGCATATTTTTGGTGTATGAGAGTACATTTTGTACACAGTTTCAAGACACTACATTAAAAAGGGCCATTTTAGATTGGTACGATGCTCTAGTATCCATGTGGAACAAAACAGAAGCAAGTTGAAACCGATTTAAGAAATTTTCCATAACACCAATTTTCTCAAATTTCTGGATAAAAAAAACTGAAAAATTCGTGTAAAATCAAAATCACAGTTACAAGATATAATTTTTTAAAACTTTTTTTAGTGTAAATTGTAATATTATACTGGAGATTATGTGGTAAAAATATTTTTGGGGGTAATAGCCCTTTAATCACTATTTAGTATCACCTTGCCACTAATTTTGTTTTTCATAAACTTAGTTTTTTCATACATCTTGATTTTTCAGTTGTTCGTTTTTTGTAAATTTATACAAGTTTTACGTTATTGTATTTTGTTTTTAATTGTTGGATGAGGGTAGCGAGCGTAGCGAAGATTCCATTTCACTACACTGGAGAAAAAAATCCGGAATGTTTTTCTTTTTTTTCTGTTTATATTTTTGTGTGTCTGTTAACACGATTCCGGCTAAACCGATACTCCAATTGCGATGAAATTTTCTGGAGACCTTCGAAATCTCTGAACTAAGAACTGCCACGTTTTTGAGCGCAATCGAAAAATTATTTCTCATGAAAATCGCAATTTTACGATTTTTTTCGATTTTTAAAACATTTCTTCGACTTTCCTACATGCTTTATCCGATTGTAATGATTTTTTCACAGAACTTAATTTTATGAATTTATATATTGTGTGAAATTTGAGCGCAATCAAAAAATATTTTTTCATGAAAATCGCAATTTTACGATTTTTTTAAACAGTCTTTGACTTGTAACACCTACATGCTTTATCCGATTGTAATGATTTTTTCACAGAACCTTAATTTTATGAATTTATATATTCGTGTGAAATTTAAGCGCAATCGAATAATTTTTTCTTTTGAAAATCACAATTTTACAATTTTTTTCTTTTTTTAAATTACGATTAATTGAAAAAATTAAAAATTAAAGTTTATTTTTTATTTTATTTAAATAATTTTTCAAAAAATCTTCAACTTAAAAATGATTTTTTCACAGAACAGAAAATCCGCATAACACATGGCAGCTCAATGCACCAATTACGCTCATCCAACAACGCGGCGGGATATAAGCGTTTTCCTAGTATAATTTTAATTTTATAACTTGTTTGTATATTTAATGATTTCTATAACATATTTGTAGGCCTAATGTTCTAAATTACAATGAAAGTTATTTTTAATTGTTTAGTTTTATTTACCTGTGGGTTGATAATAACCTGTTGTTAGATATAATTGGATGAGCGTAGCGAGTGAAGCTCGTTGGTCTTGTTGTTAGTGTATCTGCTTCCAAGGCAGAAGGTCCAGGGTTCGATTCCCGCCATAGCCAGAAGTTTTTTAACTTCTGATTTGGACTTCAGTCCATCAGTTCTTGTCTTAGGAGTTTGTAAACGGTGACTTTGGAGCCGTCCTAGCAACGAAGCACATAATAAATTCAGAGTTGTGCTGAATCGGCCTTGTTGATTCTGGCGTTGATTCGCGGGTGTTCGCACTGTCCATACCACTGATTGCTAATTTCCTATTAAAAATAACGATCTTTGGTTGGTTATCGCTCACTCACCGATTGCGTCGGGGCCTACAGGGTTGGCTTAGTCGCTTTGATTTTAAGTCCCCCACTGAAAATCAGTTATATAACTGAGTGGGTAGACTCTAAATACAATTTATTTTTATTTATTTATTTATTTATTGGATAAGCGTAGCGAGCGTAGCGAAGATTCCATTTCACTACACCGGAGAAAAAAATCCGGATTTTTTTTTTTTTTTTTTTTTATTTTTTTTTTTTTTTTTAAAACTTTCCCGGCAAAACAATACCCATGCTTTTTTTTTTAAAAATTTTTTAAAGAATCCAAAAAATTTTTTTGGGAAATTTCCCCCAAAAATTTTTCTATAAAAGCAATTTTACGATTTTTTTCTTTTTTAAAAAAATTTTTTCCGAAAAATTACAAAAAAATTTTTTTAAGAAAATTTTTTAAAAAATTTTTAAATTTAGTAAGAAAAAAAAAAACTTTTTTTGGGGTTTTTTTTTTTTTTAAAAAATTTTTGATTAAAAAACTTCATTTAATTTTTTTTTTACAAAACCCACGAAATTTTTTTTTCGGAAAAAATTTGGCCCCAATGAAAAATTTTTCTTAAAAAGGGCTTTTTACGTTTTTTTTTTTTAAAATTTAACCATTAAAAAAAAATTAAAAGGTTTTTTTTTTTTGTTTTTTTTTTAATTTTTTTTTTTTAAATTTAAATAAAAAAAATCTTCGTGTAAAATTTTTTTTCAAAACAACAAAAATCCCTTTGGGACCAAGCAATATCCTCATAAAACCCAAAACCCGGGTTTTTTTTTTTTTTTCCCCCCCCCCGTTTTAAAAGATTTTTTTTAAAAAAAAAACCAATTTTTTTTTTGTTTTGTTTTTTTGTTTTTGAAATTTCCCGGCAAAAAAAATATTCATGAAAAATTCAAATTTAACTTTTTTTCCCGTTTTTGAGCGAACAAAAAAAATAATTTCCTAAAAACCCCAATTTTACCGTTTTTTTTTTTTTTTTTTTTGTTTTTTTCTTTTTGTTTTTTTTAAAAGCCAAAAGATTAAGATCTGGTTGAAATTGACCAAAAAAAAAACTTTGAAAAATAAAATTGATTTTTTTTCTTTTTGGGTACAACAAAGATTAAATTTCATGACCCCCAAAATTTACCGGGTTTTTTTTTTTTTTTTTTTGTATTTTTTTGTTTACCCTTCTCCCAAACGGTTGGGGTCTTATAATTTGAAAAAGGTTTTGAATTTTGAAAAAATTGCATTTTTTGGGCCAATCAAGAAAATTTTAATTTTTTTTAGTTTTTTTTTTTTTTTGTGCGATATTTCGTGCCTTTTTGGGGCAATTCTGCCAAAAAGGTTGGGCTAAAACGTTCATATTTTTCATGGACATTAAGGTAGGTATGGTGATGTAGTACCTTTAAAAAAGAAAAAGTTGAAAAATTAGCCAGAATCATAGAAAAAAAGTTTTTTAATATAAGGGTTTTTTTTTTTTATTTGGGTTTAAAAAAAAAAAAAAAAAAAAAAAAAAAAAAAAAAAAAAAAAAAAAAAAATGTTTTTTTTAAAAATACCAATTTTGACAAGAAACAATAGAACTTGACAACAATCACCTACAATGCGTGGGCAGCAAAACAAAGCATTTGAAAAAGCAAAGTTTCCCTACGCAAACAAAAAAATTTTTAAAAAAAAAGCTCATCCTAAACGCGGGGGCTTAGGGGTTTTCCTAGTTTAAACAATTCTTGACTTAACCCCTACATGCTTTATCCGATTGTAAAGATTTTTTCACAAAACCCTTAAATTTATGAATTAAATATATCGAGTGAAATTTGAGCGAAATGGAATAATATTCTTGTGAAAATCGAAATTTTTACGATTTTTTATTTTTAAAAAAAATACGATTAATTAAAAAATTAAAAATTATTTTTAATTTAATTTAAATTTAAATTTTTTAAAAAAAAATCTTCAATTGGTAATGTTTTTTTTCACAAAAAGGGAAAAACACATAACACAGGGGCATTCAATGACCAATTACGCTCATCCAACAACGGGGGCGGGATTTAAGCTTTTTCCTATAAAATATTACCCTGTAATTTTTTAAAGCCAGTTTAGTTGCTTTTCCTTTAGGTACATGAATAATCTTGCCAATAACTTCACTATAACCTACACAAAGAAGCCCTCGGTAAAACAAAACACCTCGCTAGGTCTGTGGAGCCCAACATTACGGTGAGAAAATATTCCAAGAGAACATCGACGAGAACAAACGCGGCGTCGTAAGGGTGTCCAGGACTCGAGGAAAGGGTATGGCCCTTTTGAAGTCAATCCTCTCATATCTACGCATACCCCCCAGCAGTTTGGTTTCCCTTGTCGTAGTCTGTTCCCTTGTAGCAGCGGGAACCCAAGCTCACCATCTCAACACCAACATTTTTTTTAATTTTGTAATTTTTTTAATATTTTTTTCCCGCGTATTTTCCGGTTTGGGCATACAGATTCTACTAACGGATAAAAACTGGTGGCAAAATCAGACAGAGAACCCGGAAGGAAATGTAAAAAACCATGGCGAGGGTTAAAACCCGACACCAATGCCGACCAGGGGCCGTTTAAAAGCGGAAAAAATTTTGTGTAAAATTTTGAATTTTGATTTTTAGTTTTACTGTAAAAATAAATAAATAATGCTTTTACTTACGACCTACCATTCCCCAACAAGTAGTTGGTTCTCCCATAAGTGCCCCCTGCACGGGGGAAGGGGAAAGTCTCACTGGGCAGTCTTGAGGGGGCAGCAGGTCTTCCAGGGGTTTTAACAACCCGAAAGGTAAAGCACGGCCGAGACCCCTTTGGCCCGGAGGGGGCGGGGGTTTAAAAATGAAAAGATCTGCTTTTAATTATATCCAATTGAAAGTTTTTTGGCCCCCTTTTGGTAACATTGGTGCAAAACATTTAGAAGCTGTTTACCCCTTTTAAGAAATTCCAAATTTGACACTTCCCACGAGAGAGTCTAGCATTTTAATTGAATGTCTTTGTTGGGTTTTTAGAGCCGACCATAACATACGAAGGCCGAGTCTCTGCAATAGTCATTTTGCTTAGTGTTTTTCTGGGGGCGTGCGAGTACTGTTTTCCGAGTTTTTTTAAAGTTTCATTTTTGAGTCGCGCCGAGCCGAGCCGAGCTTGATTTTAGGCTCTTTATTAAGCCGACCGAGCGCTTTTCTCAATTTATTCGAGCCCAGCCTACAAAAAAAACGCAGTACACGCGCTCATTTTCACAACACTCAACACGTCTTGTCAACAAAGACTTTCGCGGGGGAAGAATGCGGCAGCCTGAGCCACACAACAGTCGCTCGACGGGCGACGCATAGAAAGCGTGGCCTAGGCCTAAATGCAAAAAGTGTTTTCCCGCTCTCTCATGTGGGGAAAAACCCACACACTATCACCCGGTGAACTTTCGTCGCAAAAAAGCCTAGGAAAGAAAAAAGATAAGCCAAGGAATAACAATCCAATGCGCGTGATCGTAAAATGATACATCGCAAAATTTTTTCTTCCAACTTTCCACACCAACCATCTTTGTTTTTTCGCAGCTGTGGTTGAGTTTTTTGGACGACCCAACGCGCACGCAGTTCGCGCAGGTTCACGTGTTGGTTTCAAAAGCGCTCTGTTGTAAATCGAGTTACTCTTTTGCAGGGCGACAAAAAAGTTCCCCGGGTTTTTTTATCGACTCGCAGGGGAGCGGGCAGGTCCGCGGGAAAAAATCGCATCGACGTAGCGGTTAAATAATAAACCCGGAAATTTGCCCAAAACGGGCGCGAAAAATACCTGACTTATAATCGGTCCCGGGAATTTTTAGAACCGGGGACCCGATGCATCCCCAAAAAAATGTAGCCCAACCATTTTTTTAATTTTTTTTAAATTTTTAAATTTTTAAAAAAATTTTTTTTTAAAAAGCTCGGGTCCCGACTTTAAAAATTTTAGGCTCGCACAGCCCCAGTTTTCATACGAAGATATTTTTCTACGCCCCCGTAGCATTGGTTACGGGTCTTTTTTAAGGTTTGTTGTTTAAGATTAAGTCAATTTAATTTTCCTACCCAATATAGACCCTGTACGTAACCTAGAAGAATAGCATAGACGTCTGTGAGAATAGTTCCAAAGGGCAGGAACTTTTAATGAAGTATGTATTTTTTGATGTAGATAGACGACAGCTAAAAAAAAACATTTTTTGACAATAAGTTTAAAATTCACATTTTTTGGTTTAAACCTATTTGCTACTTTGTAAGTACAAAAAATATCTCCACCTCCTCGCCCCCAGCCCTATTGGTGGCGGGTTGTTTCAAACATAGCCATGGGCAATGGGCTCGGCGAGGGGAAGACGGATTTCACACGAAACCCTTTTGAGATACTCCCCCCCCATTTCTTCGTACTACTCTTGGTGACCAAAGTCTGTTGGGAGATGAGGAGACGTCGGTAGTTCCTGTTCCCTTCCACGCGTCGAGTGGGGCGTACTCGCCACGGTAACGTGAAGTGGGTGAAACGGTGCATTCCAGCAGTTCCTTCCTGAGTCTGCTGCATGCCGGGGGGAAACCCGGGGCATCCCCCCGTGAGAAACACGGGAGACGAGTCCGTCTGTACGTCGGGGGGGGGCCCGCAGTACGAAAACCCCCCCACCTCGGCCAGCCCCGGGCCTGGGCGAGCCCACCATCGAGGGTGAAGGATCTCCCGGGGCGCGGGTCTGCTCGACCCCCATGTGCAGCTGGTGAGCCTGCCTGTTGGGGGGCGTGATGGGCGAGCCCCCCCAATCGGGGGGGGCGGCGGGTCATCTCCTCCCCGCTCCCAGCTTTGGTCCTGTCGCTGTGGGGGTCTCCTTCCTGGGCGACAACAAGATAACCTCACTACCGGGCCAGAGCCGAGTAAAAATCATGGTCGTACCAAAAGGTCCCATTGCCAAACCTTTGGGGCCAGGAAAGCTAAGTTTCATGTTTGCTATCAGTACTTTTTAAAATTATTTTTTCAAAAAGCATTTTTGTTTCCACCAGATTTTACCCCTGTATTTTGAGTAATTTCAGGGGGCAAAGCTTTTTTTAGAATTGCATTTTTCTTTAAGTCCTTTTTTTGGGAAGTGTCACGTCAATAATAAAACCAAAAACGACTTTGATTGACATGAATTGTTTTGTTTTCACTGCCATTTTAAAAGATAGTATAAAAATTTTTTTTTTACCTGGGAGACATCATTTTTCTTCTCTTTTAACACAGCAGGCAAAAAATTTTTTTTTATAGGCCTAGCTTTTATAAAAGTCTAGTAGCCTTTCCAATGTCATTCTTTTTTCTTTATACGTAGGCTACCTTTTTATTGCCTTTTAGACATCCAGTCTTCGTCGCGCATGCCGAAGTTGTCCTCGCCTCTCTTCTCCTTGCGAGCGAGCGACTGATGAGCCGATGCGTTCCTGAGCGGCCCCGTCCTGCGCGCGCCATGCCTGGCCGTTGGCGCCGAGCGTGCCGCCGATCCAGAATGTCTTTTCTGGGGGAACCCTACACAGAGCTAGGGGGACGAGGTTCGGCCGAGGTTTTTTTCACAGCCGTTCAAGTTTCAAGACTAATACGAGCAAGAGCTAAGATTGATTGATTGAGGTCTTTATTAACGCAGGATTAAGGCTAGTGAAGCCTTATCTTTTATCCAACCTGATTAGATACAATTATATAGGCCTACATCATTTTTAATTGTACAGCTTATCCTAGATATAAAAGTAAACAAAGACAAAGTTTATTGGGAAAAGGAACCAACAAAATTAAATTGTGATGGTATTGGTAACCTCAACTATTGGTGTTACCAAGTAACCAGACTACAGTTTTTACTTTTTACATACTGGACCAGTAGGGCTTATTGTCTTGTAGGTTAAGCATTGCTTTGTTCAGTATCAGTAGCCAAGCCTTTGTATCACAAGAATATGTCAACACTCACAGTAACTGAACATAAATTCAAAGAGGAATTAAATTGTTTTAGTTCCCTATTATTTGAGTTCCTAGTGGAAGAAGTAGCTGATCTCCACATGCACCAAACCCACTATCACTTGAGTAAGTGCTTGGGTGTAAGGTTTTGTTCCGTTGGTGTACAGTCCAAATAATTGTTTCAAATGTAGGCTAGTCTTTGTATTCAAAGAGTGTCTACTTTATGATATAAACCTTGTAGCCAATTGTGTCCTCGACCTAAGCATGCCACAAGGATATTAGTAGATCACCAGCAGTTCAATTAGAAACAATAAATTAAATTGTAAACGTAGCATGCCACAGACCACAGTAAAATAATTTTTTCTAGTACTTGTACTAGAGGGAAATTGAAATAGGCTCTACTACCTACATAAAATCAAGTCATACCTCTTTTGCTTCACACCAGCAAGCCAAACAAGCAACTCTTCCGATTCCTTAGTATTCAACAGTTTGGGTTTTGGTTCCTGAGAAACAAATGAATATACATTTTAGAAAACACACATTGATTAATACATTACTATGATGTTTTAACTAACATTTCTGGCCTGGCAACCTACGGTCCTACACCATTTCTAGTCGGTCCAACAGAAAGTATAGGCCCACAAACTTTCTGCTTGACCTTTTAATGGTTATGCACAATGTATCAATTGTTGAATTTCAGTTTCATTATTTGCAAATTTTTTGTGTTTATCTGCGATTTGAATATGATATTTCCTGATTACAAATCAACCAATTAATCCACATTTTGATACCTGGTTTATAACAAAAATCTGAGAAGATTTGTTAATGGCAGAAAGCAAACTCACAAATTTTACGGGCTCTAATTTTATAAGCATGAAATGCACCACTACTTATCACTCAGAAATTACTGACCTCAAATGCTTACATGTAGTCAAGCGGATTAAAGGAAAATACAAGAACAATTAGGGGTTTTGTGGTAGAGGGCTAAATTTTGGATTGTATACTCAGAACAACATAAAAGAAAATTGCCTCGAAGAGCCATGAAAAAATCCAAAATCCATCCGGTTAAGGGGGTGGAAGGGGGTGAAAAAATATCATTTTTCAAATATTCAAAAATTCGAAAATCAAACTAAATTTGATCCTAAGATTACAAAATTATTACATATTGAAGATAAAAGTCCAAATTTTAATAAAAAATATATATATCACCATATATGTATATCTAACCAGATTTTGCACCCTTTGTCTTTTTTTCACTAATTTACCCACTGTGCTGGGAGGATTAGCCTACCAGTTACGGGTTAAGTGATAGGGCCGTGAATTTTTGTCTAAAACACTCAGAAGAATGATCTCAAAAAATTGGGCCCCGAGGAGCCCTAAAAAAGTTGCTTGCTTATAGGAGAAAGGGGGGTGTACTAAAAGGGGTTGATAAAACTAAAATAAAGAAATCCGTATTCAAATATTATATTTAGAACGCCATATTAATGTGTATTGTAGATTAAGGTCTAAAATTTAATTCCAAAAATTAAAATTTCACCATATATGTAAATCTGATCAGATTATGCACCCTTTTCCCATTTTCATAAATTTCCTCAATATTACGAAAGTGTTTCGTGCGACCACTCTTTTTGTCACAAATTCTCCTAATATTACGAATTAGGACGAAAACAAGATTTTGTCTCACCTTTGGTACATTTTCACTGAATGGACTTTGATGCTATTTTCACAAATTTACTCAATATCAACGAAAGTGTATCTTGTGACCACTCGTTTAGTTCAAAATTATCCTAATGTTACGAATTTGTACAAAAATAAGATTTTTAACACCTGGGAAACATTTTCACACAAGGCCTTTGACCTATTTTCTAAGAATAAGCGTAAAAAAGCCTATTTAGAAACATAGCCTAATAAATAGGTGGTTTTGTAGTCGAGAGTCAACACACCTATTCGATCAAATAATACTATTTAATGATGTTTGAATTATGCCACTGTGAATACTGGCCGCGTTGCGTATGCTATTTAATACAGTCACGTATGGATGAGCGTTTTTCATCAATCGATCCTCCCGTTTGTATGGTATTCATAGCTACTGTTTTTTATGAAGTATCTTATGAAAAAATTAGCAACAAAAATTAATATATGGCAAAAATCAATCAGCAACTCTAACAAATTTACCCCACCTGCGCCCGCCGGCCCGGGGTAGAAGGTGTAAAATCTTATTTTCGTCCTAGTTCGAAATATTAGGATAATTTTGAACTAAACGATTGGGTCACAAGATACACTTTCGTTAATATTGAGTAAATTTGTGAAAATAGAAATCAAAGTCCATTCAGTGAAAATGTACCAAAGGTATGACAAAATCTTATTTTAGTCCTAATTTGTATTATTGGGGTAATTGAGACAAAACGAGTGGTCACACCGATACACTTTCGTTAAAATTGAGTGAATTTGTTAAAATGGGGTCAAAGTCCATTGAGTAAAAATGTACCCAGAGCATTACAAAATCTTGTTTTCGTCCTAATTCGTAATATTAGGAGAATTTGTGACAAAAAGAGTGGTCGCACGAAACACTTTCGTAATATTGAGGAATTTATGAAAGGGGAAAAGGGTGCATAATCTGATCAGATTTACATATATGGTGAAATTTTAATTTTTGGGAATTAAATTTTAGACCTTAATTACAATACACATTAATATGGCGTTCTAAATATAATATTTGAATACGGATTTCTTTATTTTAGTTTTATCAACCCCTTTTAGTACACCCCCCCTTTCTCCTATAAGCAAGCAACTTTTTTTGAGGGGTTCCTCGGGCCAATTTTTTTTTTAGATCATTCTTTTTGAGTGTTTTAGACAAAATTCACGGTTCTATCACTTAACCCGTAAACTGGTAGGCTAATCCTCCCAGCACAGTGGGTAAATTAGTGAAAAAAAGACAAAGGTTAACAAAATCTGGTTAGATCTACCCTATATGGTGATATATAATTTTTTATTAAAATTTGGACTGTTTTTCTACAATATGTAATTATTTTGTAATCTTAGGATCAAATTTAGTTTGATTTTCTTATTTTTTTAATATTTGAAAAATGTTTTTTTTCACCCCCTTTACCCCCTTAACCGGATGGATTTTTTCATGGCTCCTCGAGGCAATTTTCTTATAATGTTGTTCTGAGTATACAATCCAAAATTCAGCCCTCTACCACAAAACCCCTAAAAGTTAGGCTAATTCCCCCTAGCTAATTTCCCCTGAGATTTTGCAATTATGAGTTACCAATGTGGAAGGCTTTTCTAAAAAAAAATAAAAAATAAATAAATAAATAAAATAAATTGCTAAATAGTTATCTAGGCCTATTGTATTAGATATTAAAATATTAACCTCTACGACTTGATCTTCTGACGTATTCACTGCGACAAACTTCTTGTTTTGTTCGTTCTAATCCGACTTTGCAGGGTGTTTATTAACTTCTGGAGGTCACTTGCAGTCGTTAACTCATACGTCTTTAGTGCATCCCCTGAAAAAAACATGTAGGCAAGTCTACATACAAATGTTTAAAACCAAGTAACATTAAGTTTTAAAACCTAATGTAGTTTAGCTCTATTTGGCCTTGAAAAACAAACTTGTTAAGGGCGAGAGGTACCTGAAATTCTTCTTCTTTCCCCCCTTTCTAATAGATCCTGGATAGAGAGAAGTTGATTGAGCTGTTCTTCATCTTCAGCCAGCTATAAAACCACAGAACACAACATTATTATTATAAAGTATAGTATCAAGAAAGACAAAAACACACAGATATAAGAACAGAAAGGTCTCATCTGCCCAGTTCAGACTTGACACAGGGCATGACCAGTTGGGTCAACATTTACACAAAGTAGGAATGGCAGATTCAAGCCTATGCAACTTGTGCGGCAAGGAAGAACAGAATCGACGACATCTTTTCAGTTGTGAAAGGACTAAGTCTGAACTTGACGCGATGCCAGATGACATGACACATACAAAAGGAATTCTGTCTCTATTGGATAACACGACAACACATGATGGCCGAGTACGCCGGTTAGAAGAAGATTATTGCACTTGAGTAGGGCTAATTACTTTAGAGGCCTAGCATCTTACTGTAAATGGTATACGTAGGTAGCCTCAATAGATTCAGTATTCTGTGATGAAAACAGTCCTGGTAAAAGTTGGCACCGCAAACAAAATGGAACACTCACCCTCTCTTCTCGTTTACGAGCGTTAATCTCGGTCAACCTTCTGGCAAGCTCCTTGCGCCTCTCTTTCTGTTGCTCCGTTGTGACGCCCACAGTCGTTACAACGGACGTGTACGGGAGCTGGACGCGGCGAACATTGCCCTCGTAATAGCCGGATTCGGACCACAAACGAAGCTCCGCCTGGTAGTCCAGCACGATGCGGCTGTGGTCGTGAATCAATTCCTGAAGAAAGTGTTAACAACATTTGCCTTGAATGTGTCACAAAGTACGGCTCATAAAGTAAAACTTAAATTGTTAGTTAGGCCTAAAATAAATTATTCAACCATTTTTTCAATCTGCGTCCTTTTTGGTGGTACCTGAGCCTGAGCCACAGTGGTGGCCAGGGGCGGATTGGGAAAGAAAACCGGCCCGGGCAATCTGTTGTGAGCGATCCAAAATTATGAGCGGAAAACCGCGGGGTCTGGGGCGGAGCCCCAGCCGCCGGAGGCCTTTTAAGGCGAAATTTTTTTTGGACATTATTAGTTAGTTCCCAATTTCTAGGCTCAAAAACTTATCCCGCCCCTCCCTAATTATGCCACTGCCCTCATTGCATATCTTCAGGCACCCATTCGCGTCCTATTCTATCCTATTTTAGCGTGTTGCCTTTATATCCCGAAATTTTTGTAACAATCAAAAAGCGTGGATTTTGTGAGTTTTAATGTAAAGATAGATAGATAGATAGATAAGGGTCTTTATTGTGAGGCGGGATTAAGGCTAGTGAAGCCTTATCTTCCATCCAACCTAATACTAATAATAATAATAATACATTTGATAATGAAGAGAACATAACATGATTATATAAAATATTGAAATAATAAATTAAATACATTATGGTAGCATTATTGTAAAGTTAAAATTTTCTAGGTGTACATTAATGTTATGCAAATTATGAATTTTGAATCGATTTATGCAAATCTTCAATAGTTTAAGAAACATTCATTCATCCATTCACACAAAAGTACAAAATTAATATAGCTTTAGACATTGTGTGCAGAAATACAGGTGAGCAGGAGCAGGTTGTGGTATGCATTACTCAATCATTAATTTAACAAAGGCTGTAGCGACTGATGTTTATAGCTGTTAATTAATTATAATTACTCAAGTAATGTTGATGTACTTTATGCTTGAAAGTGTCGTAACTAATTCCGTAAACATCCCAGATGCTCGTTGGGAGAGTATTCCAGACTCGAATAGCGTTTATTGTAAAAGAGTGGTCAAGAAGATTGGTTCTATGGGTTGGAAATGTTAACTGAGTACCTGATCTAGACGGAAGTTTGTAAAAATTCTTAGCTCATGGCTTGAGAGCGTGCGCCGATAACCTAAATATGGTTGTCCTAAGCAAGTAGTAGTAGTCGACTAACATCTAATATTACAACAAGTATTGTTTTCAACTTATCTGAATATCCTTTCTGCATTGTTTTGACTAGAAGACACAGGTAGTATAACAGGATAAGTCAATTTAATATAATCGTTAGCCTTTATGTTTTATAATAAAATATATAAATACGTGTATTCAACATTTAGGTCAACCTTACAAAATTACCGATACGACGCCGCCTTTATACTCAGACTAAGCATTTCGGCCGACCGGCCCTACCAACAGACCGGCCCACCGGGCATTCGCCCGGTTGCCCGGCGGCCCAATCCGCCCCTGGTGGTGGCTCAGGAATTATTTTGTGGGGATGCCACAAAGGTAATAGGCTAGGATGTTATGTTTCCTCATACACAAGCAACCACTTTACCCAAATTATCTTTATTAGCCTATTGATATAAAAAATATTATTAATATTGGGAAGATGTGGAAGAGATACAAATTTTTGGTAGGATAGAAAGAAGGGAAAAATTTGATTGCTAAACCAAAGCTGACCCTGCCGGAAGCAGGAAGACTATGGATAATGATGATGATTCCTTTGCACTCGTATGTCGGCTGGGTGTTTCTGCACTTTTTTACTAGGCCTATACCTCAGATTAAAAAAAGAAAAAAAAATCATTTTTTTTTTTTTACATTTTTTGTAACTTTTGATATATTTGGTTATTTGCCAATATTTCAAGTCTTATATCTACTTTAATATCGTAAATTGTTCACCCGCCTTCTTCCACAATATTCGTGACACAGATTAAAAACGTTACCTTAACAAGATAGAGTCTGACATTATAAGTAATCCTAAAAACATATGGGGGTTTTCGGAGGTAAAAAGAAGCAATTAAGAGTGCCAGTGGAAGTTGAATTAAATGGTGTACGAGCGGATGATGCCAAGACGTGCTGCAAATTATTTTCAGACTTCTTTAAGTCAGTATTTCTCCCCAGTTCAGCACCTAATATGTCTACTGGTATGAACGGTCAGCATTCTTACCCTGTTGGGAGTCTTGGCTCTTTAACTGTAACTGTGAATGATGTGGAGGTGGCATTGCGTAAACTTAAGAGTGGCAAAGCTATTGGCCCAGACGGCATTCCTATTAATATTTTGAAGCAGTGCAGTGAGTCGTTGTCGTGGCCTCTGTCAGTGTTGTTTAATAACTGTATAAAAAAGGGGTGTTCACATCAAAATGGAAAACAGGGCAAGTAAATCCAGTACTAAAAAAAGGTAGTCGTTATAAGGTTGTTAACTATCGACCGATAACTCTCTTGTCAACGTTTTCTAAAGTTTTTGAGTCAATCCTTCACAAGCACATTCTGCATCACGTGTCTAACAGTATTGCTGCTTCACAGCACGGGTTTGTACCGAAACGGTCTTCAGTTACTAATCTTGCAAATTTTACTTACAATGTATCCCTAAACATGAATAATAAAACTCAAACTGACGTCATATACACTGATTTTTCAAAAGCTTTTGATACCGTTGATCATTCATTACTTTTACATAAACTGAAATGGTTTGGCATTAACGGCTGTGTATTTAATTTATTAGAGAGTTATCTAACGGGTAGAAAGCAAACCGTGGTGGTCAATTCTGAGCACTCTATGGCAGAGTGCGTGACCTCTGGTGTCCCACAAGGGTCGATTTTAGGGCCGCTTCTGTTTGTTTTGTATGTTAACAACTTACCTAATTGTGTGAAACATTCTAAGGTGCTAATGAATGCCGATGATGTGAAAATGTTTTGCCCAATTACGTCAACTTCTGACTGTAATCTGCTGCAGCAGGACATTGATTCGTTATCTAGTTGGTGCAAGGACTGGAAACTAGATCTTAACGTCAAAAAATGCTGCGTCATTTCTTTTACCAATAAAGGAATAAGGACAATAAATAATTAGTTAATTACATAATAAATGGTGAACGTCTATCAAGGTGCACGGAAGTAAATGACCTCGGTGTCACAGTAAGTTACGATTTGTCGTTTAATAAGCATATTTTTAAAATCATTCCTAAATCCATGCGTCTACTGGGGTTTATTAGGAGAAATGTTTTAAAAAAATTTTCACCAAAAACGATATACGTAGGCTATGCTATATTTTTCCATCGTGCGTAGCACCCTTGAATATGCCAGTCCTGTGTGGAACCCTAATAACAGCCATAAAACCAATACTGCCAGTTTAGAAAGTGTGCATAGGAAACTGATTAAAATGCTTTGTTTTAAGGCGCGCCCTATCACCTATAATATCCAGGGCAAAGTCTGCAGGCTCTATTCCATGAGTTGGACCAAGCTGTTTTAAAATTTTAAAATAAATGTTTTTTTTTAACACTATGCCCAACACTCACAAATTAACACAAATGGTGAAAAGTGTTAACATTTCAATTATTATTACAGGGCTAGGGCTCATAGTGTTGGACTGGAACCACGGGTAGCTTTGTTCAGTATCCACCCACCTCGGCTCGGCTGGGAGTGATCGCATTGAAGTGAGACGGGTATTTCAGTTGCAGCAGTCGATGGAGATAATTTATAATATGGAATCCGCCGATGTTGATTCTTCTACTATGGGAATGATCCACTGCGCCGTTGATAATAGGTAAAATGAGAGTGGAGTGATAACCACAACTTATAATAAGACCATCTGTACAATCTGGATTGTTGTATTGAAAACTGAAGAGGGCATCAACACCATAGCTGATGCCAGGAACGTGGTAGCATTCGAAGAGCAGCTCCGACATCACTAGAAAATAACAAGAAGGTAAGAACCTTCGTTACATTTAAATCTGAGTTAATAGGCCTATGATATCCTAAAAATAAGCTCTAAATGGCAAGTGGCTATAGGTAGCATAAGCCTTGATAGGCAGGAAGTGACGACAAAACATTCTGATACGGTACACATCTGTGGGCAGCTCAGAGAACTACAAGTTAACATTCGGACAAACATTCATGCGTAACTTAATGTCGTATGTCACATTTATTTACATATTTAAACCAATATGTTTCCATAAATTATTGGTACCTATAGGCCTACATGTTCACACTCTTGTGTGGTCTTCGTCTTCCGCAAAATTAACAGTTTTTAGCAATTAAAATCATTCCTAATGAGAATAAATAAAATAACTGAATAAAACTAGCTCATTATAGCCTAACCCTAATTTTCCAAGATGCTAAAAACAAACAAATAGGCCCAGGCCCTAAGCAAACTGCAAGGCAACTTTTGTGTGTGGATTGTCATTGTTTGTCCAAGATCTAAAACAAGATTCCAGGCTAATGATAGTGGGAATGTCCTCTCCTTGTAAAGTTGCTTACACTGCCGGGAGTAATTGGGGTTTAAATAAGCTTCAGTGATGACGATTGGGTGATCGATCTGTCCTTCCGTATTGATACCAAGATGTGAGAAGACGTAGTCAAAGACTTGCTCTTGTGCTTCAAGATGTGTTACAAGATTATGGTCGAACTGAGTTTTAAGCTGGAAACGAACAGCTTCGATATTTGTTATGTCGTTTCCAATCTGTGTCAGAGTTTCTGCACCATCCTGGGAAAAAAGATAAACTGACTATAAATCTACCAACACCTCAAAACAAACCTGTCCAAGTTAACTTGAATGCAGGTGATGAGCGTTAGCGCGTGTACTGCGAGTGATCTGCAGAAAAAGTGTAATGTACAGAGTGGCAAGGTCATATCGATCCAACAGCCATAAGCTTAGTGGAGAAATGGGTTCCCCATGGTTCCCGACAAGAATTGAGCCAATATGACGCCCCTAAAAGAGAGAATGAATGTTGTGCCTAGGTAGGCCCTAGGCCTATAAATAAATAAATAAATTTTATTTAGAGTCTACCCACTCAGTTATATAACTGATTTTCAGTGGGGGACTTTAAATCAAAGCGACCAAGCCAACCCTGCAGGCCCCGACGCAATCGACGAGTGAGCGATAACCAACCAAAGATCGATATTTTTAATTGCAAATATAGCAATCAGTGGTATGGACAGTGCGAACACCCGCGAATCAACGCCAGAATCAACAAGGCCGATTCAGAACAACTCTGAAATTTATTATGTGCTTCGTTGCTAGGACGGCTCCAAAGTCACCGTTTACAAACTCCTAAGACAAGAACTGATGGACTGAAGTCTTTTAGTTTTTCTTTTTTAATGTTTTTTTTTTTTCTTTCTTTCTTTCTTTCTTTTCTTTTCTTTTTTTTTTCTTTTTTTTTTTTCTTTCTTTCTTTCTTTCTTTTCTTTTTTCCTTTTCCCCCCCTTTCTTTTCTTTTCTTTTCATTCTACACCCTTTTTTATATTTGATTCATTCATTAAATGCATATAATATATATATATATTTTTATTTGTTGGGTCATTCTCAAATAAAATGACCCTTGTGCTGTCCCACCTTAATATTTTTTTTTTTTTAGATCAAGATATTGATTTGCATAAATTTTGGTTGTACATTTTCAGAATACTTATAGTTTTTATTAGCTCCATGAATTTTTGCACTTCTATCTTGTAAGGTTGACCTTTAATTCAATGTCGGGTATTGCAAAATGTGTTAAAACCCATGTCCCTATCCTCAAAACCAGAAGTGTTTTTGTAAAATGTTTGACTTTAAGACTAAAATTTATTTAGTCTCTAGATTGGAATTAATGCAGAAATAACAGTTAATAACTGTGTGTTAGTGACTTTTTTTAACAATTTACATTTTCAAACAATAACTAGTGGAAAGTGTTTGTCCCTAATGTGGCAATCATAATAATGTCATGACTGTTACCATTGTAAAAGAGTTTAAATAATTTTTCAAGAAGGCAGTGGATCAATCTAGAAGAAGAAGAAGAAGAAGAACAGCTCCTGACATGGCATCATGGAAGTTTGGTTTGTTTTGACATGAGAACTCTTTAAAATTGAAAAGTAAACATTTTAACGGTGAGTATTTTAATTCAATGTCATGAATGTTACCAAGATAAAACAATTTAATTTGTATTTAATATTTTATTTAACAATTGAGTTAGGCCTAAGTTACAATCAAGTTCCAGCTCATAGCAAACATAACCCTACTTTTTCAAATGGGATTGTTAACAGCTAATGAATTAATGAAGTTGAAATGTCATGCATGTTACTTGTCAGGTATGTTACTTTCAAAAAGTAACATTACCAAGGCATCGTGGATTACTGCATTAATTTCCTGCAACTGTAGATGTGTTTTGAAGGGAGAGGTTGTAATTCATTGCCATACTCAAAAGTAACAAAACACTTGTTTTTTATTGATTTTCAGTGATCACTTGTCAAGAATGTTACTTTTTGTAAAGACCGTTACCCGTAGTGTCTCTTTACTTTAAACTCAACACAAACTTGTTGGATTAGATGGATTTTATCTTTAGGTTGACTGATTTGTACACTAACAAGCAACATTATTATTTTATTTTAGAAATTGTACAGATAATCGAATATTAAGATGTACAACCTCATAGAAAGTTAGAAAAGGGCCATGAGGCCCCAGTCACAAAGTGTCCAACTGACTATGCCTTAGGTAATACCTCTTAAAACCACACTATAAAATACAAATTAGAAATAAATTAACAAATAATACAAAATTAGAAATCTTAGAATCTTAGAAAAAAATTATTACTGTTAGAAAAGTAACTTTTTTGTCAAGACTGTTACTTTTTGTCAACACCGTTACCCGAGCTAATTATTAAATTAAGTCTTATTTAAAGTTTAAAATAACTGAATCACATTTTTAATCTTATTTATAATATTAATACTTCATTGCTAACAGTGATCTTGATAAAATTTGATTTGCCATTTGTCCATTATTAGTAAGTTAATTACCAGGTTTTGAAATTTGAGTAACATTCTTGACATTTTGGTATTATAAAACGTGATTAAAAAATAAAAATGTATATTTTATTGAATGTATTAGTTTTGTGTGATAATGTAACTAAAACTATTGTGCACATGAATATAGATTTAATAAATAACTTCTTACATCAATTGTCACTTTTATGTCCGGTAACAGTCATGACATTTTTGTACACTTGGATTGATGAAAATGCTTGTATGTAAAAAAATTTTGTTTTTTTAGATAAACCCTTTTAGGGCTGTAAGAACAAATTATTGGATAATGTATTGTTAAAGGAGGCATCCAATTTTATGTTATAATTTTTTCTTGCAAGCATTTTTTTCAATATGGTCATTACGTTTGAGAATGACCCTGTTACCAAAATTGTTGTGTTTAAATGCATTGTTGTTGTAATGCTACTATTTCAAATATCTACGAAAATGTAGTTTATTGTTGTTTCTGCATCTATGTAATTAGATTTATTTAGTTGTCCTCCTTTGTAAATCAGTTTTTATAACTGAATAGGATAGACGTTAAAAAAAATAAATAAATAAATAAAATAAATCAGAAGTTAAAAAACTTCTGACTTGAGCGGGAATCAAACCCTGGACCTTCTGCATTGGAAGCAGATACGCTAACCACAAGACCAACGAGCCACACAAAAGACCAACGAGCCATCCCTTTGGAGGTTTGAGACTGGTATGATAAATACACGAAACCTTGGGGCTAATAGACCCTGGCCTATTACAAGAAAACAGGCTTGTTTGTGTTGGGCTCACCTTTTTGCCACGGTCTTTTCTGGGTTTAGCAATGAGGTTTTTGAAAACTAGTGCAGGCTCTTTTTGTGTAGCCCAACCCACTCTACACTGGTACGACCCTGGAATGATAAGATACAATCATAAAAGGTTGTAGTAGTAGTAAAATCTTCTTTTTTGCAGCTAGACTCTGCTATTTTTTTCTGGGTTTTACATAACTTGATTTTTCTTCTTTAGACAAGTGGAAACTTTAATTTTTCACCCAATTTTGTATAGCACTTTTTTAAGTTTATTTTTTTACCCACCAACATTTTTAGATCTTTAGGTAACTCGTTGATTTTTTTTAAAACCATTTACAAACAGGGATTTTTGCCCACAGCACTTATTTTGATTAGGCATGTAAAAATCTTGAGCAGATCTAGTATATGTTTCATGCAAATCATTATTGTGTTTGTAGAATTCTGAGAAGTATGAGTACTCTTGGTTGCACATCACTTCATGAATGAAACATAAAACTTTGTAGGCCTAGTTGATTAATTGTTCGACACCTAAGCCATTAATAAATAAATAATAATAAATTGCATTTAGAGTCTACCCACTCAGTTATATAACTGATTTTCAGTGGGGGGCTTTAAATCAAAGCGACTAAGCCAAACCCTGTAGGCCCCAACGCAATCGGCGAGTGAGCGATAACCAACCAAAGATCGTTATTTTTAAAAGGGAAATATAGCAATCAGTGGTATGGACAGTGCGAACACCCGCGAATCAACGCCAGAATCAACAAGGCCGATTCAGCACAACTCTGAATTTATTATGTGCTTCGTTGCTAGGACGGCTCCAAAGTCACCGTTTACAAACTCCTAAGACAAGAACTGATGGACTTAAGTCCAAGTCAGAAGTTAAAAAACTTCTGACTTTGGCGGGAATCGAACCCTGGACCTTCTGCATTGGAAGCAGATACACTAACCACAACTCAAGCATGTCCATTCTGTGTGTTAGTCTTAAGGTGACCATATTTTGAAAATTACAAACCGGGACAACTAAAGTGTAAGAATACGTAGGCCTACTTTTTTACTCTATGCCCCAGCCGCTGGTGGCAATTTTTTAGAAGATATATTTCGTCAAATGCCCAGAAAACAGCTTTCTGACATGAAAATATGAATTAAAAATGGTTTTAATGTTTACATTTTTGTAGTCGTAAAATCTGTAGGCCTATAGTGGTTTAAAAATGATACTGCAAATAAAATACAAGCACTCTGTAAAAATAATGTGTGAAATGTATTGATGAGGGCATCATACTAGCCTAATGAAGTTCTTCTAATCAATATAATAAAGATAATTGAAAATGCATAGAATTTGTATAATAGGCCCTATGCATGATTTATCTTTTAAAACATTATGTCTTTTCAACGAAATTATAAGTTGTAGGTGTGTAATTAATCAAAAACGTAGTTCAGTTGCATGATTAACACATTTTGATTTTTTATTATCCATAAACAAAATCAATGCAAATAATGACTGAGAAAATAAGCGGTGTGCAAGTCCTGATTTTTTAATTCGAGTCGAGTCCAAGTACTTCGTCGTCCTTTTTTAAATTTCACTATTAGGCCTACTCTAGCTATATTTATTTTTTTACAATTATGTTCAATATTAATTTTATTTATTGATACGTCTATATGTTGTCTCCAAAAGTGAAAGAGTACCGTAACATCTAATTGATTTTTAAATGTAATCTCTCTCTTGATCATTTTAATGTTCAAGCACAAATGTTATTATTTATTTATTTATTTGGACAACAAATAACAATACAAAGTACAGTTTAAAGTTTATAACAGTTTTCACCGTGTAGGCCTAGTCCATTTTTGCTAAACATAGACTAGTTGTTTACATAAGTATTAATATAATATAATATAGGTATTTTACAAAATAGTGTAGGTCTATAGCCTATTATATGGTACCGGTACCTCCTACTAATAATAAAATATAGCAATTATTATGTAGTTTTGTCTGTCATAAAGTCTTTTATGCTGTAGTATGCCTTTTGAATTAGGAATTTAGTTAGTTCATTTTTGAATTTGATGTGTTCTGTTATGTTTTTTATATTGATTGGGGAGTTTATTGAATAGAGTTAGGGTATGACATAATTTGGTAGTTAGTGGTATTACATGAAAATGTTGTAACAAACATTATCGTGACATATTTTTTATTATTTGTGCAAAGTTCAGAACTTCCAAAAAAAACACAAATTAGTAGCTATCAAAAGACTGAAGTTAGTATTATGGATATTTGACTTGATATAGTAACGCCAAGAATAGATAACAATATTTACGTTTTCACACTCAAGCGCGACCCGGCACCTCCACCAAAATCATTGAATAATATTTGCACACCCCTAGGAAAATAAAAATATCTTCTTGGAAGTTGAACATCTACTACAATGTTATTACTGTAAGTATTTATCAGACGAGTGTATTTCTTCAAGTGAAACATAATCCTTCCACATGGTAGGTACTGACTGAATACCGGGACACTTCCCCTCCAAAATTGCAAACTGGTACAAATACGTCATTTTAATCAGTCTCTCGGGACACCAGTACAAGTGTTCTGAAAACGGTACTGTACCGGTCAATTGACCGGTACGTCTGGTCACCTTAGTTAGTCTGTGACATTGAAGAGTTGCCCTCATACCTTTGTTTTGAAGTTTTTGGAGAATATCAAGGTCACTCTTATTTATGTCCATAAGAATGGTAGGACAATAGTGGAAATGTGGAGCTACAATGGTGTTATAAACTAGTCGACGCACCCACTTTGACAATTTCCAACAATTTCTTCGCATAAACCCAATTTTTTTAGCAAGTTTCATGGAGATGTAACTGATGTGTTCTTTGAAATTAAGTAAATAGTCTACCATGACTCCTAAGTACTTAAAATGGTCTTCAAAAACTGTTTTTTCCTTCAATGTTTACTTTGCTGGTATTATCAGTAGTTGGTCTCTCATTACAGCTGAGCTAGTGATCAGTACATACAATTTGTTTTATCTGGGTGACATTTCAATTTATTAGCTTTAAAAATGTCATGATGATTTGCAGATCATAATTTAACATTTGTATTGCTTCGTTTAGTTTGTCAGAGATGATATAGGCCTACACAAGTGTATCATCGGCATACATCACCACTATACAGTTAGTGACGAAATTTCCTATATCATTTATATAAATGATATAGAGCAAGGCTGCTAATACTGAACCCTGCTGAACACCAATATTATTTTGTATAGTTTTGTATGTATTTTGTCGGAGTTAGAGTTGCTAGACTTAAGGCCGATGCACAATTGCCCGGTAACGAGAACGGTAACGAGAATGAGAACGGGAAGACGTGAAGCAAGCCGACGGGAACAAATCAAATAATAAGTGTGTTAATTATATTTTGTTGTTTTGTTATTCCGCTCATGTTTATTCAATTTATTTCGCATATTACTCGCGTATAAACCATCAATCAGTTGATAAAATAGTTTAAGGACGTGCACATCTTGATTCCGATTGGTTCCGGTAACGTACGGAACGGGAACGTTACGGAAAGTTTAAGGCCGGTGCACAATTGCCCGGGAACGACAACGGGAACGACAACGAGAACGGGAAGAAAGTTGAATCACATGTTAACTTACGACACGATGCACAATAAAGCTTCTCGTTGCCGGTCGTTCCCGTATCCCGGCAACGACAACGGGAACATCACCAAGTTTTAACTTTCCGTAACGTTCCCGTTCCGTATGTTACCGGAACCAATGGGAATCAAGATGTGCACGTCCTAAAACTATTTTATCAGCTGATTGATGGTTTATACGCGAGTAATATGCGAAATAAATTAAATAAACATGTGCGGAATAACAAAATAACCAAATATAATCAACACACTTATTATTTTATGTGTTCCCGTCGGCTTGCTTCACGGGCTGTTGTGCATCGAAGCCCTTATCGTTAGCGTCTTCCCGTTCTCGTTCTCGTTCCCGTTCTCGTTACCGGGCAATTGTGCATCGGCCTTTAAAACTTGGTGATGTTCCCGTTGTCGTTGCCGGGATACGGGAACGACCGGCAACGGGAAGCTTTATTGTGCATCGTGTCGTAAGTTAACGTGTGATTCAACTTTCTTCCCGTTCTCGTTGTCGTTCTCGTTGTCGTTACCGGGCAATTGTGCATCGGCCTTTAAGCATTAGTGTATGAAATACCCCTTAGGGCGGCCTTTGCTTTAGTCGCTACTTACCATTATCGATAACTAGCGGCGTAGAATTGTCTTTGACATCAGCAGAATATGGCAGAATAACATCAGGAACAGTCCTTACGTCCTTCAGCTCAAATGTATTCATTGTATAATGCCTATTGACACGAATAAATGAACTTATTAGTTGAGCTGTCAGTGTGCGAGGGCTATTTTATAGGTTATGTGTGGACTGAATGTTTGTTTTCAATTTCAATTTCGTTTCCACTTCCGTTTTTTTGAAACCAGAAGGCGGTGAAGAAGAAACATGGCTCCTATCGTAGGCCTACACAGCGTGCCGCTTGAACCATCATTACGAAATTTGACGTGTAATTATGGTAAACCAAGGAAAAAACAAAATAAAGTAAGTTCTTTTCTGTTCATAAATACCATGTTTCCACTCCTGTAACTACAACCGTATCAGTAAACAAAGGTTATGCCTACAATCACAATCGACACATTTTTGAGGTTATGTTTTTGTTTAGTTTCTGAAGACACTTGGAGCACCCCATGTGGAGTCATTCAATCATTTCCTGAGAGAAGGATTATCCACAATCGTTGACAATATTGAACCAATTCAATTTGCTCTTCCGAATGAACAACGAGTGTGTATTTCCTTACAGGTAACTATTTTGGCCTATTTAGTTTTTTTTCCCATGTCCGACCACACCTACTAGGCCTACGACTGCGTATATCACGCAAGTTCAATGCGCTTTGGATGAAAGTGCCTTGGTTCAAGCCGATTTCAGACTGTGATAGGCTACATATTCGTTGAATTTGCCTCAAAGCGCTTTCGATCAACTCGCTTTTTGAAGCAACTTGGGAGAACCAATCCGCCTTGGCTTGAAACGTGATTAGGCCCTACACTTAAACTAGGAAAACGCTAAAGTCCCGTTGCGTTGTTGAGCGAGCACCGGTACGTGCAACACGACCCGAGTACGACATTCCCATAATGTTACATAGGCCTAGGTACCAATAAGTCCTTAAGGTCTTGACCGATTTAGCTGAAAATTTGTAGGCCTAAAATAGGAGAGAATGGATAAAATCCACTGCCATCTAGAGGACCTTGACATCATTTCTTTGGGAAAATTATTTTAACTCTTTGATAACAAATAATACACTGCTTCCTCGATAGTATTTTGATTACTTCTAGGTGGTAGTACATAGTGACCAGAATTCTCGTGCGACTTTTCGTTGCCATGGTAACGTTACTTTTGTTAAAATGTAGGTAATTTCTATCTAGGCCTACACTACTTAAGGTCTTGACCAATTTAGCTGAAAATTTGTAAAATAGGAGAGAATGGTGTAGGCTAGGCCTACTTATTGACCCTGCAAAATTTCATAACGATCGAAACGTTTTTTATTTATTTATTTTATTTTATAACCAACGATCGGATTTTGTTCAAAAACTACAGCAACTTGCATAGGTGGTATGTACATGTGTGCAAAATTTCAGGTCGATCAGACAAAAAACGGTGCGACCTGTAGGCCTACCGAAGCAGTAACAGAAAAAAGAAAAAAAAAAACAGACAATTCGAGCCATAAGAGTCAAGTGGAGACGCTCGCTTCGCTCGCTCAATAAATAAATAAATGAATTGTATTTAGAGTCTACCCCCTCAGTTATATAACTGATTTTCAGTGGGGGACAGTAAATCAAAGTGACCAAGCCAACCCCGTTGGCCCCGACGCAATTGACAAGTGAGCGAAAACCAACCAAAGATCGATATTTTTAATAGGAAATATAGCAATCAGTGGTATGGACAGTGCGAACACCCGCAGCCGCAGATCAACGCCAGAATCAACAAGGCCGATTCAGAACAACCTTGAATTTACTAGGAAGCTTCGCAAACGCTTTTTTTAGTCGCGTTATCATCATTAGGTCTGTTGGATCTTTGATTGTTTGTAACAAGGCTGTGAGTAAGGTATAAAATCATAGATATCCCATATAATTGGCTAGATTAGCAGTCAGCAGTCCACTTCCGGGACAATTGTTGAATGGGTGAGTTTGCATGTTAATTAGATGGAGCGATTAATCGAAAAAATATTTTTAAAGATGGCCACCAGTTTGACAGTGAGCATATTAGACTTAAACACCAATGATTACTAAATTCCCTTATGCAATAACTTTGCATTGTTTTCTGTTTGTTCAATCCCATGCTGCACAAGCTCAAACCATATCAAACAATCCAGTAAAATACTTTATTGCATTAAAAAAGCATAAATTAAAATGCCAAACCGCCATTTTGAATGGGTGGGATTGACGCTTCAATTTGGTACGCTCGCGCCTGTGCGGAGGTATTGGAGACTGCTAATCTAGCCTACTATAGGTGTTAAGATATCTATGTGTAAACTCTCTATATTTTTGTGCTATTTGGGGCGGATTCTGACCAAACGGGTGGGGCTACAACGTTCATAGGCCTATTTCACATGGACATTAAGGTAAGGGTGATGTATTGACTTTTTGAAAGAAAAAGTTGAAAAAGTTAGCCAGAATCTATAGAAATAGGCCTAAGGTTTTAATATTTAACACCTCAAAAACTCAAATTAAAACCTTTATTTCTATAGATTCTGGCTAACTTTTTCAACTTTTTCTTTCAAACGTCAATACATCACCATTACCTTAATGTGCATGTGAAATATGAACGTTGTAGCCCCACCCGTTTGGTCAGAATCGGCCCAAATGTCACGAAAATATCGCACTAAAAATCGAAAAAATTGTAAAAGTACGATATTCATGAGAAATATTTCTTCGATTGTACCCAAAAACGTAGCAAGTCTAAGTTCAGAGATTTCGAAGGTCCCCTCAAATTTTCAGCAAGAACGCATAGGGCCTATGCCGTTTGCCCGGTAGAGAGCGAACAAACAGACAGAAAAACAAAAAAAACAAACAAAAAAAACAAAAAAACACCTGTGCTAAATTTTTTGGGGGGTCGGTGAAATTGAAGTCTTCGCTTCGCTCATCCAATTATGTGCCTAGTTGCTAGGACGGCTCCAAAGTCACCGTTTTTAAACTCCTAAGACACTCCTAAGAAAGCGGTTTCGTGATGCCTGCGCATCCACCGCCATACGTGTATTGCTGTGGCAGAGTAACGTCGCTTTATCTTTTAGATACGTAGCATTTTTAGACATTTATTGGGTCCCACCGCCTTTCAAATTCATTGGTTCCCTGACAATTCCTAGCAAAATCCTAGCAAAGGCAGTGAGCCCAAGGTCTTGGTTCCATGGGAACCAGAGTCGATAAAGAGTTTCCCGGGTTTAGTGTCGGTAATCTAGGCCTACCCGTTCATGCATTTTCTTTTTTTCCACTGGTTCTTGTTTGTTTAAACATAGTAGGGCCTACATAGGCCTATTACTACATAATATTTCTTTCAGGGTGCCCGATTGATGTCACCGTCTTTACCGCATGGAACTGAAGGAGTACGGGACATGACAATATGGCCAACCGAGTGTCGCCAACGAGGAGCGACATACAAAGGGCACCTTCATGTGCGAGTATGCTACTCTGTCAATGGTGTTATCCAAACACCAATAGAAAAAGACTTGGGAGAAATCCCTATCATGGTTCAGGTGAGTGAACTAGTTTCTAGATGATTGCCACAAACTCGATCATCTCTAAGTGTGCCTGTGGAAACATTACCGTTATGCTCCTAAGCCGTTCAGGTTTGCATGACAGTGCAGTGGGGGTCCTCTTATGAAAACATGTTAGTCATTAGACATTAAGTGTAGCCTATCAATAATTGTTGAATTTAGAAATAAACATAAACATGTAAAATAGTAAGTAAGTTAATAACATACATTTTGAAATTTTGAATGATGTTTTGCCGAGGCCTACATTAACCAGCGCATTTTCCCGAGTGGGTTCCAAGTTGAATTGGCTTTGTTTTAATTTGAGGTGGATCAAATTGTAATTTAACTAGGTAGGTAGCGGTATACTAATGTCTGGGACCACCTCAGCACCTAGTTCTCACATGATTTATTAGATGAGTGAGCGCAGCGAAACGAAGTCTATAACGCTACTCGATCGGGCCTTGGTCCTGATTTAGTCTGTTAAATGTTAAATGTCTGTCTGTCCGGTCCCATACGGGACGGCCGAACGGCCAAATAGATTGAGCTGAAATTTTAAACAGACATCCCCAGGTAACTTAGAACTGCTAACAAAATGAGCACAATCCATTTCGATTTAAACCTACAAGAAATAATAAACTGAAAAATAGGCTTAGCATGTGTAAGAATTCTTTTAACGACAATGGTTTTGTTTTTGAAAAAATCACTGCCTCTTAGATGTTACTCGGTTGCAATAGGGTCCACTAGATACCTAACAGCTGCTGTAAGGTGGGTCTTCGCTTGTACTTCCACAATGTATAAGCGCCATTTTATATCTTGAAGTCAAGGCCTACTTGATAATGTGTCTACTGAGTGCACGCACACATTATCCAACGGACCTCAAAGAGATTTTGTAAACAACAGCAGACTGCAGCTGGACGTCAATTTCAGAAATCGGTTGCACATTATTTTTTTAATGCAATAAATATTACATAAAAAGGCTACCATTTATATAATCTTTGATTCTTATATTTGCAGGTAACATTATGATGTAAATAATTTTTATATCTTTCAACTTCATATCTCAATTTTCATTTGCATACTAATTTGGATATTAGGGCCCGAGGCAAACTGTCCAGATACCGGTAGGCCTATGGCAATAAGGCCTATTAGCATTGATGTGTTTGGTAAGATAAAGATGAGCCCAAGCCTTGCACTTGTCCATACTTGCACCATGTATAAACCAATACCTAATGAGGATTAATTTTAATCAAACTTGAACTTGAATCTGAGCTAAGCCTAGGGCCTAGCCCTAAGAACGCGGGTAACCTCCAGACCTAAGTTCGACGTCGACTTCTACAAGAAAGGTTTATTGGGTAAGGTCTAGGCCTTGGTCTATGAAAAATCCCACACACTAGGGCCTAGCCTAGGCTTATGCGCATAAAATCTTTTATCGTGGAGTTGTAACTTCATTCTAAACACAAAGTTGGTAATAATCCACAATGCCCAATGATCTGTCAAAACAAAACAAAAACATAGCACATTCTGCTACGGATAATATTACAGAGCGTGTTCGGAGCGCTCCAGATTATTTTTAAAACACACGCTAAGATATAAAATGGCGGTTTGTTTACATCAGGTGAGAAGACCCAGCTTACAGCAGCTTAGCATAAGTATCTAGTGGACCCTGGGTTGCAATGGAGGCAGTGGAAAAAATATTTGTAATGCAGTTAAATGCAGTGACCAAAGAGTATCAAAATCTGCACGCTGAAGGTACCCCCAAATTCCGCTGGGAGATTGAGTAAACTTTGCAATCTTTACTCGTATTTTGTACTGGCTATGTGTTACCATAGTATTGTCACAGTTGATGTAGACTAAACTGCGTTATATGCATTTCAAATATGTTTTAATATTTTTTTAATCATCCATAAACTACAAATCTATTCGACCAGGGATTTAAACTCCCCATTCTGGTATGAGGG
>JAMZAV010007457.1:0-31773 GCA_024449915.1 Sweltsa coloradensis
GCGAAGGAGAGTGGAACAAGATTCTACGCCACAACTGCCCACGTCTCACAGCTAAAGCAATGGAAGGGTCACTCCGAAACCTCTGACGATGATTCGACAATGAAATCGAGGACGAGTAATTTACAGGATGGCCGAGTGTTATCGTTCTCTCGTCAAGATCATCTTTGACAGGCACTGGAGTGTTGTCATGGGCAACACTTCGGACAACAACAGACGACTCGAAGATGCCAACATGGCTGGTACTAACCGTTGTACTCTACTAATTTAATCTTTACTCCAATCGTATTCACGTTAGCTGTATGTAAGTTATCGTGTTGATTTACTTGTTTAATATATTTCTATTTTGAACTATCATGTGTTGTAACTCGTACGTTATTTATCCTGACCACCGACAACTGCATCAACACCGAGGCCAAACCGTGGCTATTGCTCGAATCCTTGCCCAACCAAACTCATCACCGGAGTAAGGAAAGGTAAGAGATTACAGAAGTTAATTAAAGTTTGTTAAATAGATTACTTTCAATGAGAAATTTGGAAAGTTTGTCGCCGTTATCATATGATAGAAGTTCTTCATATGATTGGGAGAGATCAAATTGCATGCGCAAGGCATCATATTTGGTACATTCTGCTAGCATATGATGTACGGTTAAAGGTACATCACATGTGTCACATATGGGAATAACCTTTTCTCTGGTTAAGAGATATCCGTGTGTTAGGCGTGTGTGCCCTATACGAAGTCTAGACAATACCACCTCTTCTCTACGTGAGAGTCGAGACGTAGGTGGACGAATTTTGTTAGTCAATGTGGGCATCACACTACGCAATTTGTTATTTTGCAACACATCCCAAGATGCTTGTCGCAAATCCAACAATCTTTGCTTGAATCCACTCGTGACATCTGGAACGGGAACTAGATTGAAATCAACGTCGCGACGCTGGGAAGCTTCCTTAGCAGCCCTATCAGCGTGTTCATTTCCCTCTATGCCCACGTGTCCAGGTATCCAGCAAAACTCGATTATATAACCCTTAGAGGTTAGTTTTTCTAAATAGAATTGGATGTCTTGTACCAAATGATGACTTGAATACATGAGTTCTATAGCTTGAAGTGAACTTAAACTATCTGAACACAAAAGGTATTCTCCACAACGACAACGAAGAATGTATTTAAGAGCTTCACGGATGGCGAATAACTCTGCAGTGAAAACTGAACACACGTCGCTTAGCCTGAAACGTTCAGTTAAGGTGGAGCAATAAAAAGCACTTCCAACCTTGTTGTCAATTTTGGAGCCATCTGTGAATACCAAAGTAAACCTTTGATGTTCATGGCAAATCTCTCTAAAGTTAATTTTGAATACACTATCGCAAGTAGAGTTTTTATCAAAACGACAAAGGTCAAATAAAATAATCGGCTCTGGTGTAAACCAGGGCGGGTTATTGCTAAAGACAAAATTAAAACTTTTGGCAGATGAAATTCTATAAGATTAAACAAAAGTTTACATCTTAATCCCGTTGGAAGAGATCACAGAAGATGGTCGAGACGTGATTCCGTTGAAACTTGTCATGTTTCTACAAGAGTTTGATAACGTTATGTTACCCGAAGTTGATCAATTGGATCGGAAAAGATTTGAGAGAAGATTATACTTCTGTCAACGACTCGGGGACAATCTTCGAGAACGTTTTCGTCGAGAATATCTTGGATGTTGAGGCAGAAGACAAGAACGAAATCAACCGATCATGCAATCTCTGTTGGTGATGTTGTTATAATAGGGGACAATGTAACGAAGCGCATTGATTGGTCTATAGCACGAGTATTGGAAGAATTCAAGGGTCAAGATGGAAGTTGCAGAGTGGCTCGATTAAAGACAGCGACCAGTGAACTGATTCGTCCAATTCGAAGATTATATCTCTTGGAAACTTAACTTCAAAACGATTCTGTATTGTTGTTTGCGTCAAGGACACAAAGGTGGGAGTATGTTGCAAGGAGGTGATTCCAATGTTATAAACATTTGATAAACCTTGTACTTTGGTAGGGATACCTACTTTGTTTGATAAACCTTGATTGTTGTTATGTTTTGGATGTGTTTTGGTTGTCGTTGGTTACCCCCAAGATGTATGGCTTGAAATAGCAACTGACTTGCTATTATAGTGTTTTACGTTTGATTCATCGACTGAAGTTATTATATTCAAAGGGCTTTTACAAAGTCACCTTTACACATTCCAAAGCCTAGAACTGAAAGACATTAGACCAAATCAGAAAGTAAAAACCTTCTGACTATGACAAGAATCGAACCCTGGACCTTCTTCAACGGATGCAGAGCCGCTAAACACAATTGTCCGCAAAAAAACCTCAAAACAACACGCGTGGGAAGCTAGGGCTTCAACCGATTAGGTCATATTGCCCGCCTGTACATTGTAAATTAAATGAGCTTATGGTGTGTTTGATGACTAAATTGCCTTCAAAGTTTATTAAAGATTTATTTATTATTATATATTACACATGAGGAAAGAATTTGCTAAATATAAATTTTACTTATACATAATATGTGAAATATATTACAATTATTTATTTGAAATAAAATAATTATATTACGGACATATTGTGGCTCAACGAGGAACTTATATAAGACTTTAAAAAGCTATTTCTAAATAATATTCCCAACCCTCAACAATATTTTATAAAAGATTTAAATTGTATAATTATTATATTTTTACTAATAATAATCTGAAATGTTCTTAAAAGTTGCAGTTTGGGGTCGGACAACTAATGTTGAGCAATACATTTTTTTTTTTTGGGGGGGGAGGTTATATGGATTAAGGGTGCGTCAATCGTTAGGTCATAATGCGCCACTCTAGCCAAGGGGATTTAAGGAGGCGGTGCCAGGCTGGTCAAAAGCAGCCACGGGTAGGGGAAGGAAATGGGAGTTCTAACGTCGCGGTCGTCATCGTCTTAGTCATCGTCATCGTTCGCTGTGTCTTTGTGAGGTCATCAAGGGAAGGGGAGGTTTCTCCGAGAACGATTACCAGAGGTCTCCTCCAGTTTTGGGAAGTTATACTTTCCTCTGACCAGCTGATGTTTGCGAGGTGGACTTTTTCTCTTAAATCGCGTTGTACGATTAGCAGAGCCATGCTCTGGGCCAATTCTAACCCGGGCCCAGACGGGGGTAAAAATATCGGGGAATGGCGCTGTAGGAATAGATAAAAACTTGAGATTCTTCTAGTTAGTTGTTTAGATTTGTCATCTTCTTGGATTGTACGATCTGATGCGGTGAACATTTGCTGGGCTTGTAGGTCTAACATTGTTTGTTTTTGATCTGGGAGACTTAGCCAACATTTGAATTAAGTTTCCTGCAATGAGAGAAGGTGGTAGAGAACTACAACTCATAACATTACTAGTTGCTTTTGATTGATTCTTTAGGTTACGTTTTAGGGGACTTCTGTTTAAAATCATGTACTGGGACACTGGGCCCAGCGGACCATGTTTTTACGGGATCGCGATTTAAAAAAATGTATTTTCCACTGTGGGGACTTAGTGACTGTTTGTTCCTGGATGTATTATACCATTACTGCTAAGAACACCATTTGATTGGTAAGCTACTACCGTTACGTCGCATTTTCTTGCCACTGAATCAGTATTAGTATCTATATCTCTATTTAATTCTTGGGACCATAGATATCCCATATAATTGGCTAGACTAGCAGTCAGCGGTCCACTTCCGGGACAATGGGAAACCGTCTATAATGGGTGAGTTTGCATGTTAATTAGATGGGAGCGATTAATCGATAAAATATTTTTAAAGATGGCCGCCAGTTTGGCAGGTGAGCATATCAGACTTTAACACCAAATGATTACTAAATTCCCTTATGCAATAGCTTTGCATTGTTTCTGTTTGTTCAATACCATGCTTTATTGCATGCACAAGCTAAACCATATCAAACAATCCAGTAAAATACTTTATTGCATTAAAAAAGCATAAATTAAAACGCCAAACCGCCATCTTGAATGGGTGAGATTGACGCTTCAATTTGGTACACTCGCGCCTGTGCGGCTAGCCTTTTATAGGTGTTAAGATATCTATGCTTGGGACGTGCGATCACCGCTCTCATTAACAGGGGTTGCGTACTCGGTAGAGCTCGGTGTTTACATGTTTCCACTTCCATGAATTCATTGGTAGAGTCAACTTCTGAAGTGGCTGGTGTTGCTGTTATTTCCAGGGGCGTAGAAACGGGGGGGGATGGGGGGAAACTCCCCCCCTTCAATTGTTGGCTTGACCCCCCCAGTGGGGGGTTCAAACCAGGTATGGATGTCATTTGCTAACTTATAGCTTGTTGGGTGATTTTTAGGATTTATTTATTTTACACGTAGGTAGGTATATTGTATGTATTTCGTAGAATATCCTACAGTCACACCGTATAGGTACGTCACATGTGTCAGGAGCGTCACATCTGGGAACAACCTATTCTCTGGTTCTGCTATGTCTATTTTGAAAGTGGTTTCCGGTCTCTGTTCTGGCCATCTTGACGACGATGGTGATGAACAGACAAAGGCAAGAAGAGACCCAGGACTAACTTGCTGGAATCCCAGATCCTAAGCGGAGGGTTCACCCCGCCTACCTGGTGCCCAGAACCTCTGCTATGTCTTCCTTATTCTCCGGTGGCTGGCACAACATTCAAGTGAACATATATGTAAAACGTTTAACTTTTTTGGACGTGCGCGTGTTAAGAAAATATAAATACAAATTGGAGACGACGTGATAAACTAGGGCGCTTCAACCGGTCAGGTCACATTGCGCCGCATGTGATGTTGAGAGATAATGCAATTAGTTAATCGTATGTCTAATGATTATATTGGTGTCTTAGATGATTAAAGATATGGTAGTGACAATCAAGACTTGTACGATCATCTAGCCTTCTAAACACATTGGTTAATTGTTGCCATTGTCAAAACAGAATTCCATTGTGAAAACAATAATTTGTTAGTAGCGTTTACTAAATAATTATTCAAGTAGCCCTCTATTATAATAATAACGTTTAATAGTTTAGTTAGTTTATAAGGATTTAAGGGCGCGTCAATTGTGAGGTCATTGTGCGCAACTCTAGCCTAGGTGGTGTGGTGAGGAGAGTCCCCAGCTGGTCAGAACCAGCCAAGAGTATAACGAGAAAAGTCCGGGTTCTCACGTCGAGGTCGTCATTGTCCTTGTCATTGTTCTTGTTGTCCTAGTCGACGCCGACCACCAGAGCTCACCTCTTGTTTAAGGAAGAAGGCTATATTATATACGTTCTTACTTAATGGCTGATGTTGATGAAAAATTCTACCCCGGACCCAGACAGCGCAACTCTCTATCTAGAGTTCACTATAAAGAACCCTTACATAGTCCAATTTTGGTATTATTTGGTATACCTTTATTTTGAACTTTCAAATTCAATTTTGGCAAGCTTGTAAGTAATTCTGTGTCGGGACAAACTAAGTTGGTGTATTTCTAGGACTGTGCGGGTGGAGGTTTTGACAGTCGGGTCGGGTTCGGGTACTAAACAGCTTCGGGTTCTCGGGTCGGGTCAGCTCGGGTAGGTAAAACACGGACGTTAAGACACTGTGTGTTTAAAGTGGAGAATGAGTTTTAAAACATGTTCATAGAGACAACATAGAGACTAACAGCCCAGACACTGCACGAGGTAGCGTACGAAGGTGCACTTTACCCCCCCCCCCCCTGACAATCATTTCTAAAAAGACTAGCTTGTGACAACCGACATTTTTGGTTATTCATTTATTTACCGTCTATCAGATTCAGTTAAAAAACTGATTTGCAAAGGAGGACAACTAAAAAAATCTTATCACATAAGTTTCATCCAGTCGATCACAAATACGAGAACGTGAGAAAACTAGGGCGCTTCAACCGCTTAGGTCATTTTGCGCCACAGTGATATTGTTAATTATTGATTTGAGTTTCTTGGGTATTTATTTATTGTTTATTCTTGTTTGTTAAATTTACAACAAGAAACGGCGTCGACGCTCGCCAATATCTTGCTAAAACACTCAAAATCTGTGGAAATCTCGTGCCGCGAAAAACCTTAAATGATCAATGATTAAATGATCATATAGTTGTAATAAATAATAAAATAAAATAATTAAGAGATGAAAATGATGATAACCGACAAAATATTTATGTGGAAAGTATATGTGATGTGAATTTAATTGGTTGAACAAATTACTTCTGATAAGAAATTTTGTGTATTTGTAGCGGCAAGTTCATCGTATGATTGGGAGTTTTTGGTTTATTTGGATTAAGGGCGCGTCGACTGTTATTTCAATATGCGCCACTCTAGCCTAGTGGATGTGGGGAGGGAAGACCCATGCTGGTCAGAACCAGCCACGGGTAGGGGTAGGAGGGGGGGTCTCACGTCGTGATCGCAATCGTCTTCGGCATTGTTCACTCGTCATATTATATCTCCTATGCGCATATTTTATTAGTCCGTCCGTCTGTGTTGGCGCCAAGACTCCCAATGAAAACCGAACATGACCTCAGAATGACTCGCGGTTCTTTGTTCACGATTTCACCAACAAACCCTTGCGATTCAAAGAATCCACGACGACGTGAGAATCTAGGGCACTTCAACCGGTGAGGTCACTTTGCGCCGCCTGTGATATTGGAAGTTGGTGAAGTGAGTTTATGATGTGTTTGATGATTATATTGTTTTCTTTAAGTATATAATAAAAAGAGAGAAGTTGTTGGTGGTGATAGTATACCCAAAAGAAAAATTAATGATTAAGATAAAAATTAAATGTGTTTGATGTGAATTACATTTTGTGAAATAAAGAACTTTGAATGAAAAATTTAGAAAGTTTGTCGCCGTTATCATATGATAGAAGTTATCATAGGATTATGAGAGATCAAATTGCGTGCGCAAGGCATCATATTTGGTACATTCTGCTATCGTAAGATGAACGGTTAAATGTACATCACATGTCTCACATTCAGTTAACTAAGGAAACGCCAAAGTCGTTGTTAAACAAGTGAGTGAGCTATGTGTTGAGTACCTGGTAACGTTCCCTTTCCTCCTCCTACCTAAGACCTCCCTAGCCTATTATTGGCTAGAGTGGTGCATTATGGCCTTATAGTTGACGCGCCCTTAAACCAACTCAACTCAAAACCTTATTAATTATAGGCCAACCTATATAATTATTATCATCAAACTTAAATGCAAATGTTCCCGGGTACTCAACACATGGCTCACTCACTCATCTATCTACGACTTTGGCGTTTCCCAGTATAATCATTGTACAAACATTTGTGGTCACATACCCTTGTTCAACTCATACACACCAGGCTAAATGGGACGGCGAGCTAGTGTAGACCTACGATTGCCTCCAGCGTCAATGTAGGCTTATGTAAGATTAAAGACAATTTAGGCCCATAGGTGAACAGATAAAATGTTTTTTAGTTTATTTGGTTTCAGGGCGCGTTAACCGTTCGGTTATAATGCGCCACTCTAGCCTAAGTGATAAAGGGAGGAAAATCCTATGCTGGTCAGAACAAGCCACGGGTAGCTGTGAAAGAAAAAAGGGGGTTATCACGTCATGGTCGTCATCGTCTTTGGCATCGTTCGTATTATCATGATCGTCGTCGTCAAGGAGGTCGTCGGGGAAGGGGTAGAAGTCCCCGACGACGACTGCCAGTGGTCGCATCTTTTCGGGGAGTAATATATACTTATCTTTTATACTAACCAGCTGAAATTTGCGAGATGGACTTACTCTTTCCTTGTCTTTTGCGATTAGCAGAGCCATGCTCTGTGCCTTATGCCCGACCATACGGCTTAGGCCTACGCTAAGCATACACAAATCGTTAGTTAGAATAAAGTAGGATGGTCTAGTCTACGATTTTAATTATACCTTTATACGGTGTAATACTGCGTATATACTGCGGTTTTGCACTGCTTCTTGTTGATGGTCATCATTATTAATTAGTTGAAAAATCTAAACAAGAATAATGACAGTTCTAGAGAATGACGTATTGACAACAAACCAAAAGAAAAGACACTGACTTTGAAAGATTTAACACTGATAGTGACTATCTGAATTGTTTTTATATCGAAGGCTGTGGTCTATTTTTCATATAAAAAATCTAAACAAAATGCTATCGATATTTTAAAATTTCTTGTAGGTTTAAATCACAATGGTTCTCGCTGATTTTGTTAGCTGTTCTCAGTTAGTTCGTACCGGATGTCTGTTTAAAATTTCAGCGCAGTCTGTTCAGCGATTCGGCTGATTTTCAACGTACACACACGCACACACGCACGCACGCAGAAAAACAATAAGGGCCGTTTAAGTCGAATGGAGATCACTCCGTTCGCTACGCTCACTCGTTCAATTATTAATTTGAGTAAAAAATAAATGTTTTGAGTTTTGTTTATTTGGATTGAGGCGCGTCCACGGTAAGGTCATTTTGCGACACTCAGCCTAGGGAATATGGTGTGGAGGGGCCCATACTGAACGTAACCAGCCACGGGTAGGGAGAGTGTGATCTCACGTCTTCGTCGTCATCGTCTGTCCGTCATCGTTCAGGTTGTCGATGTCATCTTTGTCGGGAAGGTCGTCATGGGAAGGGAAAGGAGTCACCAATGACTATTGCCAGAGCTCGCCTCTAGCTTAGGGGAGTAATTAATATACTACCCCTCTTACTAGCTGATGTTTGCGAAGTGGACTTTATCTCTTGAATCGCCTTGTACGACTAGCAGAGCCACGATCTGGGTCAATTCTTCCCCGGGCCCATGCAGACGGGGGCGAGTGACGAGCGTGTGGATGTTCTTAGTATGAGGGGGGGGGGGATGTAGAAAGAGTCTTTAAAGAAAGTATTAAGCGGTTAGCTTTGATCAATGGATTTATTTTATTTATTATTATTTTTTATTTATTTATGTCTCTATTTGCAACAGGCAATGTAGCCCACTAGTGCAAATTTAATAGAGAAGGGAGGAGGGGAAACCCGGTACCGGCACGTAGCCTACTCCTACCGAAAAGTAACAAGGGGACCAACGGCTTTACGTCCCATCCGAAAGGACGGTGTAACTTTTGACAGTCATATAGGTTCCTCCACAAACCCGGACTGCCGAGCAGACGGCGCCAAGGAGAACGAAGCTGTCACACAAGCTTACGAACCCTAGTCTGCTCTAGCCAGCGATATACGTGTGTTTCAGGGCAGAGCGGCGACCCACTCAACCCCTGACCACGCCCGATGTTGCTTAACTTCAGTGTTCGAGTGGGAACTGGTTAAACGACCACGGCTAAATCGCTGAAAGCATCAATATTAAGAGTGATTTAAGTTTTTAGTTAAGTTAATGAGTTTTTTCTAGATATTATAACATTCTAGGAGGTTGAAATTAAATTATCATGACAGAGACGTTAACTCAACCGAACATATTATTGAACAGTATATTCTGCTTTCAGTAAGTGGTTTTGTGGCTGTTGCTTGTAAAGTATGTGTAGACGACGTAGGTTTGCTGACGATGAGCGAATGTCTTTTGTAACCCATGCTGCTCTATTTTGTTTACATGGTTTTATGTTTATTTTAGTGTGGTAGCAATAATCAATAAGCACGGTTCTGTGCATGGAACTTGTCCAAACATTCATCTACTGTTGCCGCATCATAAGAATCCCATGACTCTAATTTGAGGAGTGAGAGGATGTGGCAACGCTGTCTTCAGAGTGTTAACGCTTATAGTTTATGGTGATGGGGGAGGCAAGGGGGGTGGGACAACAGCACAGTGGTCTGATAGGTCTGTACTCTGTGTCGGTTACCATAGAGCCAAGTTTCTTAGGGTATTGTAGTTTAAAGTTATATAACAGAGTTAAAATTGAAGGTGTGGTGCGAGTTGCGATTTGAATTGTAGTTGATAAATTGAAACGGAATGAAGTATCGCTGAAATGGGTTCCCTTCTGTCTTTAGATGGTTTCATAATAACAATGTTGAAATAACCAGAAATTGAGATTTTCCTTTGTAATTTTTTTTTTTTTTTTTGGATTAAGGACGCGTCAACCGTTAGGTCATAATGCACCACTCTAGCCTAAGGGGGTGGGGGGAGGAGGAGCCCATGCTGGTCATAACCAACCACGGGTAAGGGGTGGAAGGGGGGTATCTCACGACGCGGGCGTCATCGTCTTTGTCATCGTTCGTTGTGTTATTGTAAAAACATGTCATTAATGTTTTGTGTGGCTCGTTGGTCTTCAGGTAAGCCTACCTACTTCCAATTCAGAAGGTCCAGGGTTCGATTCCCGCTCTAGGCAGAGGTTTTAAAACTTCTGATTTAGACTTGGTTTATTTGGATTACGGACGCGTCAACCGTTAGGTCATAATGCAAAACTCTAACCTAGGTGGTGGGGGCGGGGCCCATGCTGGTCAGTACCAGCCACGAGTAGAGGGAGGAAAGGGGTCACGTCGCGGTCGTCATTGTCTTCGTCATCGTTTGTGGTGTCATTGCCGCCATCGTCGTCGAAGGGTCGTCAAGGGAAGGGGGCAAGGTCCCCGACGACGATTGCCAGAGCTCGCCACTATTTTTGGGGAGTAAAATACTACCCTTCATACTAGCTGATGTTTGCGAGGTGGACTTTTTCTCTTGAATCGCCTTGTACGATTAGCAGAGCCATGCTCTGGACCAATTCTACCCCGGGCCCAGACGGGGGCGATCAAATAACGTGATCAAATTACGGACGGCCGAACCCCATTCGAATAGTCAACAGGCATGAACAACGACGACATGAGAAACTAGGGCGCTTCAACCGCTTAGGTCACACTGCGACGCCTTTGATATTGTAAGTAATAAACTGATTTTGTTGTATGTAAAAATTTTTTATATTGATTTCAAAGTTTATAATAGAAATAATTTAAAAAGTACAGTATTGATATCAATTAAAAAATGATTATTTGTTTAGAAACGAAAAAAATGGGTTCAACAAATTCTTCTGATGATAAATGTAGAAAGTTTGTCACTGCGACTTCTTCATATGATCAGTTCGTTTATTTTGATTAATGACGTGTCCACCGTTAGGTGATAATGCGCCACAGAAGCCTAGGAAAAAGTTTCATGCCGGTCAGAACAAGCCACGGGTATGGGAGTCAGGAAGGGAGGGGGGGGGGGGTTCTCACATCGTGGTAGTTTATTCCTAAACTGTAATAATGTTGGTCTCTGTGGTCTTAAGAAAACAGTTTCTCATATGGTTGACTAAGCTGGAGTTGGAGTCGCAAGACATAACGTCACATATTGTGTCACACCTAGGGCAATCTTGTCCCTGCTAAAGAGGTAAGCGTGAGTAAGATGATGGTGTTTGGGCTTTGAAATCCCTGGGGTTGCTTGATAAAAGTACCTCACTGTTAAACCCAAGTATGGTTTGCTGAATGAGCCTATTGTCAGCAGATAATAAAACCAACCAGCCAAGGCCCTAGGTCTAGACGACTACACTGATGACCAAATCAATGATGTTTTATCTCTAAGAAATCTCGCCCAACAAACCTCATCCAAACATAGACAGAACTTCTTCGTTTGTAACCGACACTAATATTGATTAAATCTTCTTTCCGAATTCGAAAATAAAATCTCATTTAGTCCAGAGAAATAAAACACGACTTGGAAAGTGCGAAATGCGACCAAGACAGACAAAGATGGCATTGGATGCTGTTTCATCAACAATGCATTATCCACCGCCTGTTAAATACTACAGATTTTGTTCCTACGCGGCTGTGCCGAATAACGCGTTTGTGGTTCGCCGCACAAGAAAATAGTGTGCAATTGTTTTATGTAACATCATTTATAGTACAGGGCCGTTGTGATTTGACCCACGCTTTCAAAAAAACAAGCAGGGACCGTTTGGAATTTGTTAAAGTGGGTCTCCTGAACATCCCCAACAGAATCCCAAAAAATCCGGTTGCGGGTTATCCGCCATTTTGAAAATCAATTTTCAGATTTTTGAGTTTTGTAGAAGAATGGAAAATTAGCAATATTGAGTGAAGTATTGAACCGAAATAGCTCAATTTTTTTTCTAAATATTTGGAAAGAAACGTTCTTGAAATTAATATAACGTTTGGCGCACCTACTGTGATTCTAACTGTCGGTCTACTGCCCTGAATGATTTTTTTTAAATTATATATATTTTGTTTTGCATATTTATCAAAAATGTAAGTCAACCAACGATCTTAAGAAAATTAGTTTCAAATAAAAGTTGTGGGGCATTAAAAACTACATCGGAATCATGCCATTAAAAGTGTCCGTAATCAATAATGGCAGAACGCCACATGCATTTAAAGCAACAATTGTATGCTGACCCAAGCAAGACATCTTCCAACTTCGAAAGACAAAACACAAGTTGCTATACTGAAGAATCCAGTAGGCCGTGAGTTTTATGTTGTTTTTGTCGTTTAATAATGATCTAGTGTGCAGTGTTTGTCATGAGTTTTGTAAGTGCTTTGGAACTCCTCTGGGAAGAGCATACTAATGCAAATGTTCAGTGTTTCATAACGTCCTCGTGTATCTTGCAGTGTTAATAAATGCTTGTTGAGTGCGCGTTGATTGACCAGCATTAAGGACATGGAGTGTGTTTTGCTACCATGCAAAAATAAAGGCGGAGACACATTGACACTAACTACCAAAGGATTGCGAAAAATCTTCGAGTGTAGTGCTATATGCAGTGACGGTCTTGTAAAGAAGCTAGAAGGAAAGACAGATGTAATTGTTCACGTGGAATGCAGGAAGAGCTACACCCGTTGTACTATAGCCCTACCTCAGCGAGAACATGATTCTTCTCTGAAACAACATTGTCCTAGGTCAGTATTTGATTTTAAGATGCAGTGTTTTTTCTGTGAGCGACGCGTTAATGACCCGGATAAATTTCGAAATCCAAATCAAGTGACTTGGAGTGCGGTAGAAACTCTTGAATTGATTGAATCTGTGCGATCCTTTAGTACAAAGCGGGGTGATTGTGATTGGGCAAGGGAAGTAGAGCGTAGACTGGCCGGTGTAATAGATCTTGTTGCCGTAGAAGGACGATACCATCGTTATTGCTACTCCCGATATCAAATGTGTCCTTCATCCAAACCCGGATCAATTGTCAAATTGGGTGGGGCTAGAGTTCAAAAGGATAGAGAAGCAGCTTTTGACCAGCTATGTATGTATATAGAAGGAAATGAAGAATGTCAATTTTCTGTGAGCGAACTGGTATTGAAGCTGACAAGCATTGACCCCTTGACTGCACCTTATACTGAAGCCCACCTTAAAAAAAAACTTATTGATCACTATGGCGGAAAAATAACATTAACAGAAATTAAAGGAAAACATGGTGTCATATGCTTCTCAGGACTTGCGGATAAAATTCTTACTGGACAAATGGTATTATCGCGACTGGACCCTTTGGTCCTACTGTCAATCTTTGAATTCCCCAGATTTATGTGTGGTATTTGCATACTAAACTTTTTTTTGCCGATTTGCCTATCGAATTTGCATATCAAATATTAATTTTATTTCGTAATCAATTTAATTTTTATTAGCAATTAGAAACTTAAATCAAGCTTCAGTTTTAATTAACATCGATATTAATTGTAATAAAAGTTGAACAACCAGGATAGGTCAAGCTTAGAGAAACATCTCGAAGGTAGATTTCTTTCAAATCCGAATACCGCTACGCAGTGCAGAGCAAATAATTAATTTTCAAGGAACGTTTGAAAGGGAGCTAATCTTGTTGCAGACAGAGGTCTTGAAAAATTGTAAAGGATGCGGGTTTGGGTGAACTAGGTAGCGCCTACCATCGGAGACGATTTCACGGTTGATTGCTCACTCGGCCTAGATGGCTGATTTAATCTCATTTCCGAGTAGCTGCTACGCAGTATTTTTGCGAGTTGTTTTGGTCTATATGAGAGTCGAGTCAATAGGAGGGAATGACAAAGGGCATAAGTCCATGTAGTTTTAACAGGGTTTCAGAGGTTTCAAGTTGAGACGAAGAGTATATAATTGGTCTGTTTCAGGGAAACCTGAGAAGCGACGTTGTGCACTTGAGGGGCCATATGCGTGTTTTCGAGGAGAGCTGGGGTGTTCTCGAGAGAGTGGTGTGGTGGCTGTGTCCACGGGTGGACGTGTAGGGCCTACCGTGCGTCGGGTAGGGTTCCGAATCAAGTATCGTGTTTGAACTTCGTTAGTGATCATCGAGTTGAAAGTGATTCGTAATTAATTAACTGTGCCGAGCATCATATTTTTTCATCGTCGTCAATGATAAGCCACTGCTATTACATAATTAATTAACTGTGTGGAGCATCATATTTTTTCACCCGTCGTCAATGATAAGCCACTGCTATCACATAACTAATTAATTGTGCCGAAATTTTTTCATCGTCGTCATGATAAGCCATTGCTATCACATAATCAATTAACTGTATGGAGCATTTTTTTCCATCGTTGTCAGTGATAAGCCATTGTTATCACTTAGTTAACTAACTGTGTAGGGCATTGGACAGGTGGGAACGTTTTTCAACAGTAATACAAAAATTTGGGTTTCATTATCGTCAGTGGATTATATTCCTGTGAACAGTTACATCAGACAGTAAGACTTTCAAACATTTTACCAACCATAAATTAAAAATAACTAATTTCAACAGCACAATACCTTTCGAACTGAAACTTTAATTTATCAAGAATCTACCAATCAAAAGAACTGTGTATTAATCAATAGACTGTGTCCAATCAATAAATCAAGTGTTCAAGGAACTGTGTTTATACTCGATAAACGTGTGACTAATTACAGTGCTTAATAAACCACGTGTGTCATCCCATGTGGATTATCTTCTAACCCCAACTTCAAGAAATTGCCCTCCAATTTTCAACATTTACGTATTTGGATTACAACGACGACTGCCGAAGGTTAAGTACATGCCGTGGGCATTATAATTATAACTCATTGATTTTGGGAAAATTGGATGTATAGCTTCACATTTTGGAGGGGTATTCGAAGGTTCGTCCCAAACCCTTTTTTTAATAACGAGCTCGATAGGTAGGGGGTAATTACAATTGTAATTGTCATGTCCAATGGTATAAGTGAACTGAAGTATGTTAAAATTAATGATGCAATTTTTAATGTAATTTGTACTCCTGAAATCCTCCTCAATTATTTTATTCATAAGCTTTATTGCCGGTGGGGCAGGAAAATAGCAGAGCAGAGCAGGGCTTGCAGCATCAACTGTGGAGATCCTATGGACAGGTAATTAAATTAATAACAGTAAGGATTTTTTTTTATTGGCTATAATTTGAATAATTAAAAATTATTTGTAATTTTTTTATTTTTTTGGAAGATCGTATTCGCTGATGAGCTAGTAAATTTAATTATGTAAATTAGTAACCCGATCCCTGATCCGGGCAAACACAGGGTTGATCTGTTACAGTATGAAGAGAGAAAGCGAAATTTTCGTGACGAAAAGTTACGAGTAATTGAAGCAGCTGTGATGATAATCCTTCAGGATATTCAATCTTGTGCATACGATTGCACTGTGTATCCTTCCACTGAAAACATCATATCTAACAATACTGAACTGATCCCAGAAACATTAAGTTTTCTAGTTGACAGCATTTTAATGCCTAAGCCCAGACAAAAACTGGACAAAAAATTAATAAGAAAATCCATTGCCATCCAGCATTCAGTTATGTCTGCTGTTCGGCAACGCTCATTTTTGTCCCCGTTGCACATTGGCTTGAGTGTTCATCTACATAGGCGTTACGGATCTAAAATGTTAGTAGACCTGTTGTCGAACTTGGGCGTTTGCTCCGGCTACAAGGAAACAATGAAATTTGAAGCTTCCGTGACACTTCATGCACGAGCGACAGTCAAACCAGAGGCTTACATGCAGTTTGTTTTTGACAATGCAGACCACAATGTCAATACACTTGATGGTCACAGCACTTTTCACGCTATGGGGTGGGATTCAGTGTTATTACCCCAAAGCGGGCTGTCAAAGTGGAGGATCATATTCCAGACCGTCGGTTACTTCTTCTGAAAGCGTTATTGGGTCAGTTGGTCTGCGAGGTGTAACTTTTTACCAGCGCCCAGTGAAACCTGGGTATGCAACCATCACTGTTGATGATGTAACTCAGCTAGCTTTGGAACCTAAGAGTGCAATTTTGTTTCGCCATCTGGACGCTCTTTGGGCCACTGGCACTTTTCTAGATGTTCTCTATGTGGGATGGAATGGCTTTATGGAGCGGGCTTATGGAGCTAAGCAATCGTTTGATGTGTCAGCTGTTTTGCCTCTTCCTTTTGTAAATCTTGATCCTAGCAACCTCTCCACTATTTACACTTGCCTCCTCTATGCGGCTGAGAAATGCAAAGCTCACGGGCAGTCCCATGTGATGGGGACTTTTGACCAACCACTATTTGCAAAGGCTACAGAAATGGTATTAGCTGCTCTCTAAATAAAATTTATTTATTTTTATTTTACTCCTGACAGCCCACTTTCACGGGTGGTGGTGCGCCTTGGCGGCTTCCACCTTCTCATGTCGTTCATGGGTTCTATAGGCCAGATCATGGCAGGAAGTGGCCTTGAAGAGCTTTTGGAGACAACTTATGCAAAGAATAGCGTAGTTTATATGATGAGTGGTAAAGCGTATGCAAGAGCTCTTCTTGCCCATCTTCATTCACATCAAGCCCTTACAACATTACTTTTAAACTGTGAAACACTTGATGAGAAGCTTGCATAAGATTATCAGTCTTTGTACCAGGCTCTATTCGAAAGCACGAGAAGTGTGGATGATATGCAAGATTCGGAGGTCCTCCAGAAACTTACTGATAACGCTTAATGAAAGATTGCATCAGTCAGCTGCAAATGGAAGAACCGGAAAACTGTGGGTGCAATATATGAAATTGGTTGATATAATCAGACTATTCATAGGGGGCGGGAGCGGTCTGGCGATGGAATCTCCACGTTTATAGTGTACAACAAATGCTCCCGTACCTGCATGCATCGGGTCATCTCAATTATGCCCGATCAACTCACGTATATCTGCAAAAAAATGCTGAAAACTCCAAGAAACTTTATCCGAAGTAGAATTCAAAAAGTTTGTAACCAACAGTTATTTCACTATAAGACGGTCTAATAAATTCTGGTCCGGTATCTGGAGTGACATGACCATTAAAACGGGTCCCTCATGCCATCAATGAAGACGTCGGGGGGGCTTACCAATGGCAGAGGACTATCTGCATCCACAATTGCTCGATGGGTTCATACAACGCCTGCAACTAGCAGGATTAGTGAGACCATCAGGAGTTTCAGCGGAGTTGAAGGTGCAACATGCGAACAGCATATAGATCTGAGAGAATCACGACAATACCGCGACAAGAAAAATATTTGACTCTTGTTTATTGGCTGCGTCTACACCATCCGTTTGAACGAACATCACCTCTTCTAGCATCTATATCGAACGGAGTGGTGGCTAACGAAACTGTTAACTGTGATGATGCTGAACAGTTGGTATGTTTGTCTCTAAAGAAAACAGTGGGAAAGAAAATTTAGTTCTGTCACACTTCACAGAAAAAAACAACGTCAAACCACTAGCACATGTCACTAAGAGTATCAAAATAAATGACAATGATGTAATCATCAACCCAAATCAACTTTTCCACCGGATTATTTGCGTAGTGCGTAGCGATGAAGAGCTTGCTTTGTATCTCCAATATGAGCTAGCAGCACGCCCCCCTGCTCTGTTTGATGATCAGTCTATCCGAAAGGGAAACAAGGCAACCTTTGTTCCAATACTTGAAACATTTGCACCCTGCGCGTCCAAAGTGCCTGAAGGCGCAACTTATACTATCGATGGTGGCTATCTCTTGCACCAAGTTGTGTGGATTCATCAAGCTACTTACAGGCAAATCTGCGAGCAGAATGTTCGGTTTGTAGTGCAAAGGTTTCGACAGTGCCATGTTTGTGTTTGATGGATATGGCGGATTTTAAACACAAAAGATTCTGAACCCTCAGAAGAAGTAGATCTTCAGCATCCGTGGATGTTCTTGTTGACGATAATATTTACACATCCACGTCACAGCCAAAACTTTCTAGCAAACTCTGCGAATAAATCGAGGTTGATCTCCCTACTGAAAGTGCACCTGGAAGCCTCCGGTTGTCATGTAAACCAAGCCACGTCTGACGCAGATACACTCATCGTAGCAATTGCAATGCGCAATGCTGTATCCGGAGTCTCAGTGCTCGTGGGGCAGGACACTGATCTTCTTGTGCTGTTGGTTGCTCTGGCTAAAAATGAAGTCCTCATGCTATTACCTGCTACAGGAAAAACTATGGACCGTGTTTATAGCAGCAAAAACCTTCAAGCAGGCTTAGGTGACATGACAGATTTTGTCCTCTTCCTGCATGCATTCACGGGTTGCGACACATCAGCAATTTTCAAGAGAGGAAAAAATGCGCCTTTTAAAAAGCTACATGAAAATGAAGCATTGCGTCAGCAGATTGACGTCTTCAATGCGCCAGTTTATTTGGATTAAGGACGCGTCAACCGTTAGGTCATAATGCACCACTCTAGCCTAAGGGGGGGGGGGAGGAGGGGCCCATGCTGGTCAGAACCAGCCACGGGTAAGGGGAGGAAGGGGGGTTTCTCACGTCGCGGTCGTCATTGTCTTCGTCATCGTTCGTTGTGTCATTGTCATCGTCGCCGGGGGGTCGTCAAGGGAAGGGGGCAAGGTCCCCGACGACGATTGCCAGAGCTCGCCTCTAGGTTCGGGGAGTAATATACTCCCCGCTTACTAGCTGATGTTTGCGAGGTGGACTTTTTCTCTTGAATCGCCTTTTACGATTAGCAGAGCCATGCTCTGGGCCAATTCTACCCCGGGCCCAGACGGGGCTCAATGCGCCAGATAGTTCAGCAGAGAGCGTCGCGGCTGCAGGTGTGTCATTCTTCATGGCTGTTTATGGAATAAAAGGTGAAAATGACCTGAATTCTGCAAGACATCGCATGTACCTACGAACAATTTCCAAGCAGCGACTGAGTGCAAATTTTAGTTTGGCCACTCTCCCTCCTACTGAAGCAGCAGCGCGACAGCATTCCTTTCGGGTTTATCATCAGATTCAGCAGTGGCAAGGAAACGACTTGGAGCCGACTAGTTGGGGTTGGAAGCGGGAAAACCAGGGGCTTGTGCCGATACCTAGTCTGCAGGATGCTGCCCCGCAAAACCTACTTCGCCTTATTTGTTGCAACTGTAAGACAAACTGTGAAAAAAATTGTGAGTGTAGAAAAAGTTCACTGGCATGTTCCCTGATGTGTGGCCATTGTGCAGGTTTTGGATGCAGCAATGCCTCTACTGTTTGCGAAGATGAAGACAACGACTACGACGAGGACCTAGAGTTGTGCACAGACGAAGTTAATGAACTCAACGTCACCGACGACACGGCGCCGCCACCAGCACAGCGACGACGACAATAGTACAATACAATGTAACGGGGGGGGGGGGGGGGTGTTTCAAAATATGTTTTATTGTTTTTTTTTGTTTTGTACTAGATAATGAGACAAAGAAACCAACACACATTAATTTGCCTGGATTCACATCATCGTAGGAATCTTACTGCATGTACAGTGTTCTTCAGACGGTGTCCTTCAATGCAGTAGTCTTTTTTATGTGGTGAGTGTCTTCCTCATATTTATGTTCTTATTGTTTAACTTAACAGTGATGCATAGTTAGTTTCATGACAAACAAACATAACTGCTTGATAGCACGCCGAGCAAACATCCGACGCTGCTCACCGCACAATGGTAAGGTTTGCCATGTAGCGTTCGGACATTATTATCTACGGGCACAATCAAGAATATGATTTCGATGTGGTTTTTCATACCCCAAAACATTTATTTGAAACAAATTTTCATAAAATCACTGCTTTTGTTTTTATTTTCATAAATAGTCAAAAACAAATTAAGATAATTTAAAATAAGAGGGTTAAAATTTGTTTCAAGGACGGCAGGTGGCCAGAGATTCAAAGAAAGCACTCCAAACTTGTCACTTATCAAACCAACATTTCGATGCGAAACTTTAAAAACAAATTTGAGCTATTTCGGTCTAATACTTCACTCAAAATCGCTAATTTTCCATTCTTCGACAAAAATAAAAAATCTGAAAATTGATTTTCAAAATGGCGGATAACCCGCAACCGGATTTTTTGGGATTCTGTTGGGGACGTTCAGGAGACCCACCTTAACAAATTCCAACCGGTCCCTGCTTGTTTTTTTGAATGCGTGGGTTCAGGCCATATATGAGCTAATTGCACTGTACTATTAGTATGACACCTATATAGTTTGTTCTTAACGTCCCATTGCTGGTCAGAACAAGCCACCGTAGGGGGAGGGGGAAGGAAAGGGGGAACTCACGCCGTGGTTGTCATCGTCTTAGTCATCGTTTGTGTTGTCATATTCTTTAGTTGAGTTTAATTGGATTTAGGGCACATCAACCATTCGGTTATAATGCTCCACTCTATCTAATTTTCTAAGGGATATGGGGAGGAGGGGTTCATGCTGGTCAGAACCAGCCACGGGTAAGGGGAGGAAGGGGGATTTCTCACGTCTCGGTCGTCATTGTCTTTGTCATCTTTAGTGATGTCATTGTCTTTGTCATCGTCGCCGGGGGGTCGTCAAGGGAAGGGGGCAAGGTCCCCGACGACGATGTTTGCGAGGTGGACTTTTTCTCTTGAATCGACTTATTTTTGTCAAGTAGCACCTTCATAACATCATTTACTGTATTTTTACACCCAAATTAGGTAATTAATAGGCCTATTCTTTCATGGCCACCATTTTGAATCTAAAGGGACATTTTTCGTGGCTCCCCTTCTTGATCGCTTTTCTTTGACCTTATGAACATTTTTGTCAAGTGAAACCTTCCTACCATTTTTTGCCGTTTTATTTGAGATCCGTCGTTGAGCAACCTGTACTAAAGTGCCGTACAACTTTTCTCCTTGCCAGTTATTGCCACCTTTGAATATATTAAGCTGCATTCTGATCGTTGTACCAGCAAAGTAGACTTCAGCACAGCACAACCCACAAACGAATTTATGCACTCTTTGAAGAAATTCTTCAGTGTTCATGATGCAAGTGACCGAGTGCAGTACCTAAAGCAAAACAATCCGTACAAACGACATGTCTCAGCAGTAAATGATGAAAGACTTCACTGGTTAAAAGAAGAATTTCAAGATGACATCAATGAGGTAAGGCCTATGATGTTTATTTATAACTACTCATTGAATTAAGTTATATATAAAAAAAGAAAGTAACGCAACTCTTGATTTATACCACATATTGCCCTTATGCTGAATCCGAATGAGCTAAAAATACACATCTTGGATTAGAACCTATACGAGAAAAATTGAAATTTCAATCGAAGCCCATTTTTGTAAATGAAAATACTACGACAAGAGGTCCAGCCCTTAAATACAGGACTTACGAGTTCTATTTTTTTATTTTATTTTTTTATAATTTTTTAACCTTTGGGATGAGTACATAGTACAAGTAGGGGGGGTTGATGATGAAAATAAATGATGGAAAAAAGATGAAAAAAACAATCAGAAAAAGAGGAAAAATTTTAAAAAAAAAAAAACAATACGAAAAGAGATTTTAATTTCGGGAAATAAAAATTTTTACCATGCTATACAAGATTAAAATTAATAAAATTTTTTAAATCTTAATTTCACATTTTGTTGACAATTAAATGAAAAAATTTTTATTTTTGTACCACTTTTTATCTCATTTTTGTGGGGTTTTAAACACACATATAATAACTTTTAGTAAACGTTTTTTTAAACACTTTGTTTTACTTTTCAGGTACGCTTGCTTCACAAAGAGAGGGCAAAGGGTTTACTAAAAAAAACCCGCGAGGCAATAATCACATTACACCCCATGTGAGCGCCAATACTGCGAACGGGGGTTTTATTAGTCTTGACTCGAAATTTTTAAAGGGGACCCTTTTTGAGAGCACATTCAGTTTTATTCGACTTTGATGGTTTCCAATGAGAAAAACTGATGCTAGGTCAGCCACTTTTATTAACCGAATTAAAAGGGTCGGAATTATTACACCCAGTAAGTGCGAATGTTTTAGTCCGGCCGGGGCAAATACACTCAAAGTCTTTGTTAAAAAAAAAAACATTCTCAGAGTGTGAAAAAAAGGGAAGCAGGACATTCTTGAAGATCAAAATGACATAAGGAAAGAAGACATGCTTTGTATGACCTACCCGACTAATAGTGGGATCAGGGCCCTTTAAAACACAACTTAGTGCAAAAGTGAAACCAGCAAAAAAATTTGCAATAATGTAGATTTTGAATAAAAAAAATTTGAAAATAACGGGCCCCACGAGGGGGTCTTACTATTAAATAATAAAAAATTAAATTTGATTTTAAATTTTGTTTAATTTAGTGAACGAATTTCAAATTTGGCAATAAATAAGTCATTTTTGGGTATTAATTAGAGATTTTTTCCCTTTAAAAAGAAAAAAAATACTTTGAAAAAATATATTGAAATAACAAATTTATGTTAAAAATGGATTTTTCGATTTTTTATTTTTTTGAAAAAAGATAAACTTTTTAAAGAAAAATTTCTCAACCAATGAATCACAGTTTTCACAAAAGAGTGGGAACTATTTTTATAATTTTTTTTCAATTTTAATAATAGAAATTTAAAATATATTTAACAAAAATAACAATAGGCAAAATATGCAAACTATGGTATAAAATATATACCAACTTAAAAATTGCAATCTTAAAGTTTTTTAATGAGAAATTCGAAAATAACTGGCCCAAGGGAGGTTTAGTATTTAATTAAAATTGATTAATTAACTTTAAATTTAGTTAATTAGTCCTAAATTTTAAAGGGGAGACAAATTTGTAGAAATTTGGTATCAATTGAAAAAATTTTTTTTCCAACTTTAAGAAAAAAAAAAATTTAAAAAAAATATATTGAAATATAACGTTTAGTTAAAAAAGTGTTTTTGTGATTTTAGTTTTGAACCAAAATATCAACTTTAAGAAAAATTTTTCTTCTAAACAATGATATACAGGTTACAAAAGAAGGTTACTAAAATTTATTGTATTTTTTTAATTTTTAATAATAGTAACCCCAATTATTTTACAAAAATTTAAAAAATTTTTCTAAAGAAAAGTTACAGAAACAGTTGGGGAAAGTAGCAAAATGATATTTGACTTGTTTATATCAATTTAAAGTTTTGTAATAAATTTTCGGAAATCATGGCTCCAGGTGAGTTTTGAGTTTTTAACTAGGAATTGATTAATCAAATTAATTATTTAAATTTGTGTCCAAAAATATTAACGTAAAGGGAAAATTTTGTCAAGTTTGGTATCAAATAAAAGCAAGGGTCACCAACTTTAAGAAAAAATACAAAAAAAAAAATATGAAATATATTTATGTTAAGAAAAATTTTTGTTTTTGGATTTTTTTTTTTTTTTTTGAACCAAAAAGATCAACTTTAAAGTAAAATTTTTTTAAACCAATGAAAACAGGCTAACAAAAGAGCTGGAAAACATAATTAATAAGAGATCAATTTCAATAATAGTTTTTACAATAGATTAAACAAATTAAAAAAATTTTTCTTAATTGAAAATTTTACAGAAAACGTTATTTTTGTGTAAAGTAGCAAAAGATCATTTGATTTTTGATATCAATTTTAAAAGTTTTTGTAATAAAAATTTGAAAACACGGGCTCCAGACTGGTTTTTGAGTATTTAACATAAATTGTTTAAATTTAAAATTTTAATTACTTAATTTGGGGTCAAAAATATTAAAGGAAAGTAAATTTTGAATTTTTTGGTATCAAAGAAAGTTTTTGTCACCAACAAGCCCCAACAACCAAAAGCCCCAGAGCTATTTTTCTTTTGGGGGAAGCGAAATTGAACTATTCATTTTGGGCCCGCAAAAAATCCCCCCCGTGATGATGTGCTAGATACCAATATATAATAGCGAATGTTGACGTTTTAAACTCAAAAACTAAACCCCGGGGCCCGTGATTTTCGAAATTTTATTACAAAATCTTTAAGGGGGATATAAAAAAAGTCAAATGATGCATTTTGCTACGTCAAACAAAGTTTTTGTAATTTTCAATTTAAAAAATTTGTAATTTTTGGGAAAATAATTGGGAAATTTCTATTATTTAAAATTGAAAAATGATACAATAATTTTAAACCCTTCTCTTGTGAACATGTGAATCATTGTTTAGAAGAAAATTTTTCTTAAAATTTATATTTTTTGGTTAAAAACTAAAAAAAACACAAAAACAACTTATTTTAAATAAACAGTATATATTTAAATATTTTTTTAAGTATTTTTTTCTTAATGTTTTGGGAAAAAATTCTTTTAAATTGATACCCCAAAACTACAAATTTGTCTTCACTTTGAAAATTTTGGACTAAATTTTAAATAATAAGTTAATAACAATAAATAGTTTAAAACTAAACATAGCTTGGGGCCCTTTTTTTTCGAATTTTTTCATTACAAAAACTTTTAAAATTGCTAAAAATTTTTTAAGTTGGGATAATTTTATACCATAGTTAAAATATTTTCGCCATATTGTTTTTGTGTTAAAAATTTTAATTATATTTTGAAAATTTAAAAAGAATATAAATTTTTTAATTATTTGCTTTTTTGAACACTGTGATACATGGTTGGAGAAATTTTTCTTTTAAAGTTGAAATTTTTTTTTCAAAAAATAAAAAATCAGAAAAAACAACATTTTTTAAATAAAATTATTTATTTCAAAATTTTTTTAATGTTATTTTTTTTCTTTTTAAAGGGGAAAAATGCTCAATTAATACCAAACATGACTAATTTATTGCCACTTGAAATTTGTGGGCACATAATTAATAATTAATATCAAAAATTAATTATTTTGTAAATGTAAGACCCCCTGTGGAACCCTTTTTTAAAAAATTTCTCTTTTTAAATCTACATTATTGCAAAATTTTATGCTGGTATCACATTTTTCACTATAGTAGTAAACTTTACCCCCTATAAGCAAGATCTTCTAGAAAAGAATCAAATCCCCGTACACAGCGCACCCTTTACTTCACTAGAGTTTCCTCCCCGGCACTAGAAGGAGGTTATGTTTAAAAATCCTTTAAAAAAATGAATTGTGATTCCTGTCAACAAGAAATCCTTTTAGAAAACGTCCAGTCCCTGTTGGATTGGTGAACATTCAGGAGGGGAGGGTAAAATATCTAACTAGTGGATTTTTTGTACGATTTAAAAAGTCAAATATTCATTGAAGGGGGACAACATTGTACGCTTCAACACACCCATTAAGAAATAAAGGGACCCCCTTTTTCCCCCCTGTGTTAAGTCACCCATACTCATTTTGGGCCCAAAAACATATCACACCCAAATTTTGGCGAAACTCATTGAAAAAAATTTTGTCAGAACCCGTATTGAGAAAAAATAGGAAAAAAAAGTACCAAAACCCCATAAAAAAAAAAACAGTTTGTGGTGTTTGTGAAATATTGTTTTTTAATAGTTTAATTTGGGTTTAGGTCACGTCTATCGAAGTCAAAGGCGCTACTCTATCCCAGGGGTGTGGGGGGAAAGGACAGCTGGTCACAAACAGCCACGGGTAGGGGTATTTTTAGCACAAACAAATCGTCTTTTCAAAGGCGTGCTAAAAATTTCCACAAATATTCATTAAACAAAAAAAATGGTCACACGATACATTTTGTTAATATTGAGTAAATTTTTGAAAAGTGGTAAGGGCGCATAATCGATCGATTTACAATGGTAAAATTTTTAATTTTTTTTTTTAACTTTTTATCTTAATTACAATAATTGTTTAAATTTGGCGTCCTTAAATTATATTTTAAAAAGATTTTTTTTTTTAGTTTTATAAAAACCCCTTTTAGTACACCCCCTTTTTCTCCTATAAGCAAGTAACTTTTTTGAGGGCACCTCGAGCCATTTTTTAGAGAACATTCTTCTGAGTGTTTAAGGGAAAATTCACGGCCCTATCACAAAACCCACGACTGGTAGGCTAATCCTCCCAGCACAGTGAGAAAATTTGTGAATAAAAGTCAAAGGGTGCAAAATCTGGTAAGATATACATATATGGTAATACATATTTTTTTTATTAAATTTTGGACTTTTATCTACAATATGTATTAATTTTGTAATTTTAGGATTAAATTTAGTTTGATATTTGAATTTTCGAATTTTTTAAAAATGCCATTTTTTCACCCCCTTCCACCCCCTAAACCGGACGAATTTTGTCATGGCACCTCGAGGCAATTTTATTAGAATATTGATCTGGTTATACAATCCAAAATTCAGACCTCTACCACAAAACCCTTATCCGCCTAGCTAGTCAAGCGGATTAAAGGACAATACAAGAACAATTAGGGGTTTTGTGGTAGAAGTCTGAATTTTGGACTTTATACTCAGAACAATATTCTAAGAAAATTGCCTCGAGGTGCTATGACAAAATTCGTCCGGTTAAGGGGGTGGAAGGGGTTGAAAAAATGGCATTTTTAAAAAATTCGAAAATTAAAATATCAAACTAAATTTTATCCTTAGATTACAAAATTAATATATATTGTAGATAAAAGTCCAAAATTTATTAAAAAAAAATACATATTACCATATATGTATATCTAACCATATTTTACACCCTTTGACTTTTATTAACAAATTTTCTCACTGTGCTGGGAGGATTGGCCTACCAGACGTGGGTTTTGTGATAGGGCCGTGAATTTTCCCTAAAACACCCAAAATAATGTTCTCTAAAAAATGGCTCGAAGTGCCCTCAAAAAAGTTACTTGCTTATAGGAGAAAAAGGGGATGTACTAAAAGGGGTTGATAACACTAAAATAAATAAATCTGTATTCAAATATAACATAAAGGACGCCAAATTAACATTTATTGTAGATTAATATCTAAAGTTTAATTTAAAAAATTAAAATTTCACCATATATGTAAATCTGATCAGATTATGCGTCCTGACCACTTTTCATAAATTTACTCAATATTAACGAAAGTGTATCGTGTGACCACTTGTTTTGTCCCAAATTATTCCAATATTACGAATTAGGACGAAAAGAACATTTTAACACTTTGGTACATTTAACGAAAGGGGACTTTAAACCCCTTTTTTTTACAAATTTACTCAAAAATAACGAAAGGTATCGTGTGACCATTCGTTTAACCCCAAATCATGTCAATAATATTAATTAAGACGATTTATTTTGTAACACCTTGGGCATATTTTCACGCAATGGACTCTGATCCATTTTCTTACAATAAGCGTCAAATAGCCTATTAAGAGTAACCTAACAATTTGGTGGTTTTGTAGTCGAGCGTCAACAAAACCTATTGGATCAAAATAGTACATTCATGATGTGTGAATCATGTACTGTGAATACTGGCCGCTTTGCTAACGCTATAATAATATAGCCACGTTGATGGATGAGTCTTTTTGGTCAATCGATCCTCTATTTTATATGGTCTTCATACTGTTTTCTTATGTTTTGAATTAAAGAACAGTAAATTGGTAATTAGTATATAAACTTGTCAAAATATCTTCTTAAAAGCACAGTTATTGATGTTATTCAAATAGGTACAGTATATTTATTTTATTAGTGCACGGGAAGTCGTAGATTTGTTCCATAACACTTTCCAGATTTAATTTTCATTTAGATTTTTATTGAGTTATTTACACAAGGACCTATTCACAATAGCCCGGGAACGAGGCCCTGCAAGGGTAACGGGAATTTTGGGTTTTATGTTTTAACATTGCCTGTTAACTGTAACGATAACGGGAAGCTATTGCCAGGCTATTATAGAGCAGCACTAAATTTGACAATTATTTACGAGTATGTTGCCTTGGCGCTTTGTACGATTTAATAAAATAAAACTTAAATTTTGAAAACTTTTGTATTCGAAAATGTGATTGAAAGCCCCAAAAAATGTCCCCAAAGGTGTTAAAAAAATCGTCCTAATTCGTATTATTGACAAAATTTGAGATTAAACGAGTGGTCCACACTATACACTTTCGTTAATCTTGAGTAAATGTGTGAAAAAGGGTCAAAGTCGATTGTGTGAAAATATACCCAAGGCATTGCAAAATGTTCTTTTCGTCCTAATTCGTAATATTGGAATAATTTGGGACAAAACAAGTGGTCACACGATACACTTTCGTTAATATTGAGTAAATTTATGAAAAGTGGTCAGGGCGCATAATCTGATCAGATTAACATATATGGTGAAATTTTAATTTTTTAAATTAATTTTTAGATCTTAATCTACAATAATTGTTAATTTGGCGTCCTTCATATTATATTTGATTACAGATTTATTTATTTTAGTGTTATCAACCCCTTTTAGTACACCCCGTTTTTCTCCAATAAGCAAGTAACTTTTTTGAGGGCACCTCAAGCCATTTTTTAGAGAACATTCTTTAGAGTATTTTAGGGAAAATTCACGGCCCTATCACAAAACCCAGGTCTGGTAGGCCAATCCTCCCAGCACAGTGAGAAAATTTGTTAATAAAAGTCAAAGGGTGTAAAATATGGTTAGATAAACTAATGGTAATATGTATTTTTTTAATAAATTTTGGACTTTTATCTACAATTTATATTAATTTTGTAATCTTAGGATAAAATTTAGTTTGATATTTGAATTTTCGAATTTTTAAAAAATGCCATTTTTTTAACCCCTTCCACCCCCTTAACCGGACGAATTTTGTCATGGCACCTCGAGGCAATTTTATTAGAATATTGATCTGAGTATACAGTCCAAAATTCAGACCTCTACCACAAATCCCCTAATTGTTAGCCTTATCCGCCTTGCTATCAACAAAAACTGTGATTTATCTTCTTTCCGAATTACAAAATGAAATGTAATTTAGTCCAGAGAAATCAAACACGACTTTGCAGGTGTGAAGTCAAATCAAGACAGACAAAAACTGGCGTCTGTTCTCAACAATGCCTTATCCACAGCCCTCTAAACATAAAACTATTTTTCTACGCCGCTGCGGCGAATAACACATTTGTGGTGCCCCGCCTAAGAAAATAGATCGCAATAGTTTTATTTATATTAATTATAATTGTTTACAACTTTTTAATATATTACTACAGTAAGTATTGGACAACTTATTCTAAAATGTCTGTGTGTTTATTAAAAGTGTATTTCTGCTCCCATTACTGTGTATTTTCCCCACAATCCGGCTCCATGTGGCCCTGGTCTTGGCGTCGGAGCAAAGAGCTCAGATAAAAGAACCTCCGTGCCTAACATTATTATTGTTCTACGGTGTTTGGTACAAACAGAGTCGATAAAGAAGTTTCAACGAGGAAACTTCTTTATCGAGTCTGTTACTAGGCCCGCGTCGTGAACGGTATATACAATCGCGTTGGTGGATGAGTGTGTTTATAAGTAATCACAGCTCTCTTTCCTGTGCTTTTACTTTGGGTTTTTTGGCCATTATTATTTAGAGAATAGTAGCAAACTGTAAATCCGTATACATAAAATAGGATTGTATCATATTTAACGTAAATGAAAATGTAATATTTTGATTTATTTGGATTAAGGACGCGTCAACCGTTAGGCCATATTGCGCCACTCTAGCCTAGGGGATATGTGGAGGAGTGGCCCATTCTTGGCAGAACCAGCTACGGGTAAGAGGAGGAAGGGGGGTGGGGGGTTTCTCACGTCGCGGTCGTCATCGTCTTAATCATCGTCATTGTCATCGTTCGTTGTGTCATTGTCATAGTCGTCGGGGCGGTCTTAAAGGGGAAATTGAAGATGTCCCGACACGATTGCCAGAGCTCGCCTCTAGTTTCGGGGAGTAATATACTCCGCTCTTACAAGCTGATGTTTGCGAGGTGGTTTTCTTCTCTTGAACAGTTGGTATCATTAAAATAAGAAAAACTTACTCCCAACCCACAAACAACCCTCTGGAATCTGAGTTATGTGATGTGGAGGTCTAATTATTTCCAAATCGTATTTTTTACTAAAACTCAGTTCCCATGGTAGCTATGGTAAGCTTATATGTTTAGGTAATTTTCAATAGAAAATATTTTAATCATTTCTAGCAAGACTAGCTAGTAATAACCAACTGTGTTTTGTTATTTATTTATTTAACATCCATCAGATTCAGTTTAAACACTTATTCACCAACGAGGATAACTAAATAATTCAGGTTTCATTAATGCAGTCACAATCAAGAACTAACGCTGACGACACCGCATAGGTTATTTTGCGCCACCAATGATAAAGTTAATTGGTTATTCGAGTTTCCTAAGTATTAATGATTATTAAATTTTAATAATAAACACCATAAAAGAAAATTATTATAGAGATGACAACCGAAAATATAATTACGTGGAATGAATTACGAAGTATGTTTGATGTGAATTAATTTTGGTTAAACAAATAACTTCGGATTAGAAATTGAGGGTGTTTGTCGCCGCGAGTTCATCATATGATTGGGAGTTTTGATTTATTTGGATCAAGGGCGCGTCAACTGTTATGTCAAAATGTGCCACTCTAGCCTAGGAGATGTGGGGAGGGAAGACCATGTTGGTCAGAACCAGCCACGGGTAGGGTAGGAGAGGGGGGGGAGGGGTCTCACGTCGTGATCGCAATCATCTTCGGCATTGTTCACTCGTCATATTATATCCTCTATGCGCATATTTTATTTGTCCGTCCGTCAGTAGAGGGAAATTAAGGTTCCGGGCGCACCATACGTTGGATCCAAGTGGATCCAATATGGCGTCGATGACGTATTTCCGGTCACGTGACATCCGCCATCTTGTTCCGGCCGCCATCTTGTTTCCGGTCGCCACTTGTTTCCGGCCGCCATTTTGTTTCCGGTCACGTGTTTCCGTCCGCCATTTTGAATTTCCAGCCGCCATTTGTCCGCCATTTTGAATTTCCAGCCGCCTTTTGTCCGCCATTTTTAATTTCCGCCAGTCATTTTGAATTTCCAGCAGCCATCTTGAAATTCCAGCCGCCATCTTGGCCACCATTTTAGGTCAAACCGCCATTTTAGGTCGACCACCATCCCTTGACTGCCATTTTGTTCGAGCGCCATTTTAGTTTTGCCGCATCTTTGGGCGCCATTTTAGGTCGAGCGCCATTTTGTTCGAGCGCCATTTTAGCTCTGCCGCCATTTTAGTTTTCGCCGTCATCTTTGCCGTGTCCTCGGTCACCATTTTCGAATTTTCAAATATCGCGCCACTTCTTGCGTCCCGCGCCCCTCCGCGCAACTCTAGTAAAACCCTTTTTGGTACTTTGAATTTCACTGATATATTATTTTTTAATTCATATTTATTTCCAATTGAAAGCGACTTGAAAAAAAGTGTCAGATTACCGTGTCTCGAACCATGATCAACTCGGGTACCTTGGATTACTAGCTCATCGCGTTAACCGCGCGGCTAGCAAGACACATGCATGGCTATGGATAATTGTTGATACTTATAATAGCTTCAGATAAACCACGCCTCCTCATGACGTCCCCACAGGCTATTAACAAATAGCTTCTGTTAAGTGTTTTTACTTCGCGACCATAGTATTCAATTAGCTATGAGGGCTGTGGATCCGACCCACGTGATCTTAAACACCAATGAGCTAACGTCACGACCCGCGCTTTTTTCAAATTTTGACAGAAGGGCATAAGTAGCAACCCAGTCATAACTCGCGCGCATTCGAATAGCATAAAGGTGGATCCAACCACGTGATCTTAAAAACACCATGAGCCTATAGGGTGACATGAACCGCGCTTTTTAATTTCC
>JAMZAV010007458.1:0-23541 GCA_024449915.1 Sweltsa coloradensis
CAGATGTCCTAAAATGGCGCTGAGCGAAATCTCAATGAATATGGGGGGAACGGAAAAAAAAAGGGGATGGCGGCGAACCGTGACGGAAACAGTGGCGACAACAAATGGCGACCGGAAACAGATGCGACCGGAAACAAGATGGCGGCGATGACGTATTCCGGTCACGTGACCGCCGCCATCTTGATTCCGGAAATCCGCGGATCGTTGTTTCGGAACCTTACTTTCCCTCTACTAACGTAAGCACAAAATTTCTTCGTGCCCTAGATATCGGTATGAAGAACACCACTCAACCCGACAGTGTTGGAAATGAGTATACTTGCTCCAACGAAAGAATGCAAATGTTTGGTGGAAGAGGTTGAATGAATACGCGGTAAAAGGAATGTCGCCTTTTTGTATGAAAGAGAAATATCTTTTACCAACGCAAGCAAAATTTATCTGTGTTAGATCACGAGAGTTCCTCCGTGTGCAAGATCCAAAAAATGCAAGACATAGCGTGAATAGAATTGACAAAGTAGTTATGATGGGAAAACAATTCGAGCCACCTGCATTCTTTCGTTGGGACCACTATATTGATTATTAATCATATGACATTAGTCTTGTGTTCACCACGGATTTACCTTATTGTACAGCGACACGTCGGGGATCTCGGGCCCAGCGCAGCTCAGCACGAAGAAGCTTTGGTTGGTGCTGAACATTGCCTTGTTGTAGAGACAGTCGTCGCGAATCTTGCACGAGAGACAGTTCACCTGGTTGGGGGCGGAGCGGAGGTCGTCCGGCACGCTGAAGAGATGGAGCTTGGAGGGGTCGCCTTGTTCCGTAGCCAGGAAGTAGCTATAACATAATTAACTTTTTTTATCGTGGGAAACCAGTTATAGGGTGCAATTAGCCCCTCTTCAGGTGAACTAGGTATGTGCGGATAGGAAATTGTGAAGGGATGTCCGAGGGCTGTTTCAAGAGGACCCAATCCCTTGCATTCCCCTTAACGACTGAGGAAAACCCCGACAAAACTTTCAGTCAGAATTCCCGGGCCTCGACGGGATTCGAACCCGGGACCTCCCGAATCAGAGTCGAGCGCTTAGCGCCCGAGCCAACACTGTCGGTAAATACGTATTAAGAGTACACACTCTTTCACATAACTGATTTTCAGCGGGGTATATTACATTTAAAGAAGACCAAGCCAACGGCTCCCGCCGAACTGATGGTAAGTCCTCATCAGTATAGTTAAAACAACTGTACCCAGAAGCAGAGACTTTAGCCACAAGACCAAAAGTGTGATAATGTTGAAAGTATGTTTCAAGTACTGTGTGAAACAGTTTAAATTCATACGGTACAGAAGACCGATAGGACGAGCGCAGACCAACTTTTTTCAATGTTCGAACAAGATTCATTCAAAAATCATTTGTTCCTGAAATTAAGCTAATTTCACATACATTCTGGACCATTTGTTGGTCACCAATTTTGACCCCAAAAAATTGAAACTTTGGGAGGGTGTTCAAAACAATATAAGCATGACGCGATCAGATAACATTTATACATCTCAAGTTGTCTCTTATACAAGCTTTGCTCTGGGCCTTTGTACCCCGGCCAAGACGGGGTAGATATTATGTAGTCTAATACGACATACTGACTTACACGAGTCCCTCTGTCTCGTCCCAGGCGAGTATCTCGGTGACGACGTACAAGCCGGAGGTGAGCGCGGTGACTCCGCCGGGGTGCACCACGGTCACGTGCTTGAAGGCGCCCTGCCCGGCGACATCGTGCGGTAGGATCATGACGAAGCGGCTGCCGTCCCTGGAGAAGGTCGGAGGGGTGAAGATGTCGACCCAGCCGGGCGACTCCTCCCGGGAGAGAACGGCGCGACAGGAAGAACGCTCAGAGTCGCAGAGGAGGATGCGCGCGCGGTTCTGCACGCGGTTCATCCAGACGGCGGAGACGGTGGTGTCGTCGGCCCAGGTGACGGCGGTCAGGAGGGGCTCGCTGCAACAGAGAGGGGGTAGTTGTCAGAGAGAGAGGGGAAGAGAATATACGTGGCCCCTATCCTAGGGGGCCCCGATGTTGCAATATATTGTTGTGTATGCAGGTCATTTTTTGTTCATATAAATTCTATGGCCCAAATTCATAGGAGGCCCCTAGACCAGGAGATTCCGTTGTTGCAAAGGGCATTGTTTGTATGCATGTTATGTCATATAAAACCCAAAATCCTTAGCAACAATCGAACTCCCTGGGCTAGGGGCCTCCTATGAAATCAGGCCCGAATCCTTGGGACGGCATTTAAAGGGACAGAGCAAAATAATGTAAAGAAGCACGGCGGGTATGCGAAGTGCGAACGAAGGAAACTGTGTAGTTGTTAGAGATGACAGAAAAGCAGGACAGTAAGTTTCAAGAGTCAGTGCAGGCTGTGCAGGTGGCTGCCGAGGCGATGAGTACTGATAGATGAAGGTGAAGGACGATTATAAAAAACATGCGGGATTCGAACCCACGTCCTCGTAGACTCATACGTTTCGGACCAGTGCCCTAATTATTGTATGTGCTACCGCGGCCGCATGTCGAGGCAAAACAAATTGTATGAGACAAGCAACAATATATGGCTCTATTTTAGAGTCAACGCTTAGTGTCATCTTAATACTCTGTACTTCATAAGGGTCATTCGTGTGAAGAGCACGATAACTGCCATGACAATTTTCAAATAACTTTAAATTCCGGACAGTTATAAATCCACACATGAGTATTAAATAAAGGCTTAGATTTTAGATAGGAAGCAAAAGTAATTTGCACAAACCTCTTTTTACTGCTCGTTCCAACTTTTTTGGAAGTGTGAATTACTCAGCCTTATCCACTGATTTATGTAGGAACATTTCTGTACTTAGATATTTTCCTCGTAAATTATCTTAGAAAGGAAAATTCACTTAAAATACAATAGCATAGCTTTCCGTCTTATACTTTTTTAAACATTCAGACATTTCCACGGAAATGAACATTACATCAGTTTTCAAGTGCGTGGCATAAAAGATTAGTAAAATAATGAAATATGAAGTTGACAAAAAAATGCGACAGTCTTTTATCAAGACACGCATTCTTGCTGCCGGTAGATAAAAGCAAACAAATTAGGTGCAATAAAGTCAGACCAAAACTCTGATTTAAACATGAAATAAAAATAAATTTTAGTAGATTAATTCAATTAATGTACGAGTAGATTAGGAAAGACAATGTGGATTGTTTATTTGTAAATTTTTATTACTTCATAGATAGAAGATAGTTGTTGCAAAAGAAATTACAAATGGGCTTTAATATATTTAATTTCTTCAAAAGTTCATTTTTTCTTTATTGTCGTGTTACTCCTGTGGATCATAGGTGACCTAAAGCAATACTAGAACTTCTTTTATTGGTAAAAGTGGTCACTCAAAGACCCACTAGCTCAATATAACTTGACAGTAATAAATCATTGAAGGAGTGTACACATTTTATAATTTGGTACTTATTTCACTGGGTTAATTATAGCTAAATACATGTGAATCATCATGAAATGTGAAATGTTTTTTGTTGAATTGATTTTTTCTCTCAAAGTGATAAAATCGTTAAAAGAAATATTTTGGTGATTTTGAATTTGTTTAAAATAGTTTGTTTTTCCACGTATTGTTAAACATTTTTGTACTACCAAATTAACAATTTGTACTGTCTTATGAACGATATCTTTTCTTGTGACAGTGAAATGGTACACGCCAATAACAAGAGGTGTCATAGCTGTTGCAATGGGTATTTACTAAATGGCAACATCGCTGTCTCCTCTGCGCGTCGTTACGACTGGCAACACTGTACCCACCTGTTGACGAGGTCGTCTGGAGGGGGTAGGCTCAAGCTGGTCTGAGTTCCTAGGGTAAGAGACTCCAGGTTGACGACATCCAGAGAGACCGTAGGGTTGGGTGTTCCCGGCTGGAATACAAACACGAGGTTTATAACATGGCACCATGTGGATATGCATCTCTTGGTTAATTCGTGTACTGTGAAATTAGCCCCGAAAAACAAAAACTCGTCAAACATTGTCGCCATTTTCGACTGTTTACACAAATGTTTACCTTTTTATGAGCTTAAATGGCCGCCAATATTATTAACGTTAAAAGTTTAGGCCTAAACCGGAAACAAGAATCGCAGAAGCACCGTCCCATAATGTTGAACAACGTTACGTTTGATACTTTTACATAATTTCGTAAGAATGAAATAAAAAGGCTCGTTTTATGATAATCATAGCACTTTTTCATAAATTGACTCTCGAAAACAAAAATAACGATCACTCCATCCCTTCCTACTTCCAATACCAACACACGCTCTAAAAGTGTTCCTACAATACTAGTTTCACACTCAACATAAATCAAACGTTACGATTTATTAATATTAGACGGTTTTCGGGACATGGTACCGCGTTAATTAGAGTGTAATAAAATACACCTGTGTTATTGCACGCTTGACTTTTCGCAGCCTACTGTGAACCGCATAGTCCAAAGACTGAAGAGAAGCCTATAACTTCATCTTACTCAGCAATCATAAACAAAATTAAAAACAGTGCACTTCTTCTGTGGCGTTTGGATCTCCACTCAGGGTGCGTTCCAATGTGACTTTGACCAACTAGCCACTAACGACTAGCCACTAACCCGCTAACTGCTACCTACTTACACCTTCGGGCATACACTTTTGAAGCCTGCCTAATACGGCTACCCACGGCTTCCTAAATGGATAGAAAAGCCCATCCAGGTGGTCCAAATTCAACAACAACGGCAACAACAACCCTAACCTTACTTTTCACCCGAAACCATAGAAAAGAAGACGTGACTGGATGTCGTATATGTAATTGATGTTATAATCAAATTTATTATAGTAATATCATCAATTCATTACGCACGCATTGAACCGTACCCTCAGATCATTTAGCGTAGCAACAGGATGACATACATACCTTGGGATAGCGTATGTTGACGGACTTGGGGTACTGGAACGCCGGGTTGCCCGCGGGTCCGTAGAACGGCACGGTCATGACGCGTACCCGGGAGTCGTTGAAGCTGGCGTAGGCCAACCTCCGTCCGTCCGGCGAGAACCACATGGCGCGGTCAGAGCTGAGCACCTCCTCTGTGAAGAAGAGACAAGGGATGAGCAACTACTCTGTAAGACTGACAAGAGCTGAGCACCTCCTCTGTGAAGAAGAGACAAGGAATGAGCAACTACTCTGTAAGACTGACAAGAGCTGAGCACCTCCTCTGTGAAGAAGAGACCAGGGATGAGCAACTACTCTGTAAGACTGACAAGAGCTGAGCACCTCCTCTGTGAAGAAGAGACAAGGGATGAGCAACTACTCTGTAAGACATGACAAGAGCTGAGCACCTCCTCTGTGAAGAAGAGACAAGGGATGAGCAACTACTCTGTAAGACTGACAAGAGCTGAGCACCTCCTCTGTGAAGAAGAGACAAGGGATGAACAACTCATTTGTGCAGAGTAGAGAAGGAATGAGTAACTACTCTGTTAAGAGTAAACAAGAGTTGATAATCTGTAAGACATTGAAGGGATGAGAAACTCCTCTGTTAGACATGCCAAGGGATGAGAACCTTTTCAGATGGCGTAAAGCGGTCTTTAGACTGAGAAGTTGGAAAAAGAGGAAAAGTGGTGAAAAAGAGTAACTTTTCAGAAGTAAAAATAGCATGATAGGTTTAGCGGACTTCAAATTGCCTTCACACTGGAAATTTGAGGAGGAAAATATAAAAAGTCTTTCACCTTGACGGACACTGCTCGACAAGAGAGAAGTGGAAAGACAAGTAACCTTGAAGAGTTGACCACGATTGGTCTCTCTGTTGCCTTTGAATACAACACCACGCCCACGCTTTGTTTTCGCGTTCAAAAGGGTTTCCAGTGTAAAGGCTTCGAAAAGTAACTCTCTCTTCACATTTTCTCTTTTACTTTTCTAACTTTCTAGTGTACAGCCCGCTTAAGGGGACTGGGACCGGTGACCGTAAATACAATTTTAAAACAACAATTTCCACGAACATGAGGTCATAGGAAGTGTAAAAACAACCACATTTGCATTGCATTCTGCTTTTTTAATGTATTTGTGTGTAGATCAGGGGGGGGGGGATGTGGCGTTAATCTCACCTCACCATATATATTTGGTTTGGTGTTTGTCTCTGCCCAAGTTGAATGAATGACTTAACTCCAAACAAAACGTTGTATCAGAATAGAGGATTTAACTTTGGGACTAATATCCATTCTTTATTATAACGATAAAGTTGAATCCATGAGGATAATCAAGACACGTTAAAAACATTATAAAGACATAATTCGTGTTCGTGAACTTCTGGACCTTGGCTAAGAACGCTTTAGCTTCAGACACTATTGCACATGGTGGCGTGCAGAGAGAGGTAGAATTGAAAGTGTTTGGAGATAATGTTGAATCGTAGTGAGAGATAGATCAAAGGGACACGCAAGGGCCCGAATGATAAATGCAAACATCAACAAACTATTTCGGGGGTGGTGTGTATATTAATACCTTCTCATGACCTGACTCAATCTCTCATCCGTGACGTCACTGTGCCCTGCACATGTGCAAGAGAGAGTCGTGACAAGGACGTCTAAATGTATAAGAGTTTGAGCACGGATCCAGGATGTATTAACTTCGGCTGGCTTGTTGTGACCTTTAGCTGCGAGGCAGGAAGGGCTAATCAAGGTGAAGTCTCACGAGAGGTGACCGTTGAAAGTTTAAAGAGTCGTCCCTTTCTTTGCCATCAACCAGCTGCTCTTATATGTTACACCATCTGGGTAGATGGCGTAGGTAAGCAAGGTCGTTATGAAGTTGATTGATTGAAGATAATTAAGCTAATATTACAAATTTCGGATGGTTTGTATACCATGTTCTGTAACGTACTTGTAAACATGATAAAACAACCTTAATCGTAAATATAAACTTTAACATACAACAACCCTTGCTCACGTCATCATAAAGACGCCCCCTCTGAAGCTCTGAAGGGGCTTTAGCTCCACCGAAATGTATACAATTTTTTTTTTTTTTTACCAGGCATACAAAATTAGAAATGAAAATTATATATAAATGCAATTGAGGGGGAAATTCGCCCACACCCCATATTGTACGGTGCAAGGAGCGAACTTCGCTACAGATTAAATCTCCGGACGATCGTGACAGTTTCTTCCAAAATATATTTCTATTTCACCACTAATGGTGCAAGTTTTCGCAGGGGAGAGAGAGAGAGACCACTCTGCCATGGTAGACGATGCCTGGTACTCCGGTGGCATGGGGAGAGGGAAGTGGAGGGAGAGGGAGAGAGGGAGAGAGGGAGAGAGAGAGAGAGAGAGAGAGAGAGAGAGAGAGAGAGAGAGAGGGAGGGAGGGAGGGAGAGAGAGAGAGAGAGAGACAGACCCTCGTACACCCAGTCAGGGATGCCATGGTACACGATGCCTGGTACCCCGGTGGAGTGGGGAGAGAGAGAGAGACCTACCCTCGTACACCCAGTCAGGGATGCCATGGTACACGATGCCTGGTACCCCGGTGGAGTGGGGAGAGAGAGAGAGACCTACCCTCGTACACCCAGTCAGGGATGCCATGGTACACGATGCCTGGTACCCCGGTGGTGTGGGGAGAGAGAGAGAGAGAGAGAGAGACCTACCCTCGTACACCCAGTCAGGGATGCCGTGGTACACGATGCATGGTACTCCGGTGGTGTGGGGAGAGAGAGAGAGAGAGAGAGAGAGAGAGAGAGACCTACCCTCGTACACCCAGTCAGGGATGCCGTGGTACACGATGCCTGGTACCCCGGTGGTGGTCACGGCGTACTCTGTGGAGTCGTCTGCTGCCGGACGGTAGAATACGTTGTTACGGTAGACGTAAGCCAGGGCGCTGCCCCGGGGCGCCCAGGCCACGCGCTGCAGCACACCAGGGTCGGGCAGGCCCAGGCTGTTGATTATTGCCACGCTCGCACTGGAACAACCACGGACTTGCATCAAGGTGTGTTACTTACAAATAATTAGTGAATAATAAACACATCTTACTTGTGACTTTCCGTATTCCAAGAATTTAAGGGTACCTTCTTGGCTCTATTATTTTGTATAGAACAAAAGTTCAAATTACTTTTAAAGTTACATTTTTCAAGAATGCGGTTGAATTAAAAATATATTCTATTGCTGTATTTTCTAAACGTGGGTTTTATTATTTTGATTGTTCACGTAGAGTTTTTGTTGATAATTGATATTTTCATTCTCATCAAGAAAAGGTTTAATTGTTTGCGTTAATTTACCTCGTTTGACATCTAAAGTTTTAATGGGCCTAAATTGTTTGGTTGCAAAATACGTATGTTATACCACTTCCATATCTTTATCTATTTCAGATGTATTGAATCGTGTTTCGAGTCAATTTTGTACATGGCTGACACGAAAACGATTTCTCTCACGAACCTGATTGACCCGATTCGATTCAGAGAAACAACCAACCCACCACCACCTCAAGGAGTGACTTGTTTGGTGTAAAACAACTTGAATTCTAGTTCATCAGTTAACAAGGAAATGTCACGATGTTTTATCAACATAATTCAATCACCTAACTAGTAAAATTTAAAAGGTAATGGCTTCGATGGCTAGATGAGATTTCTCCGAAAACAAATTTTGATCTACAAGATTACGTTTGTTATAAATCAATGTACTCGTATTTAGAGTTAACTCACTCAAATCTCATAACTGATTTTCAGTAGGGGACTTTTCATTTAAAGCAGACCAAGCCAACCCTGTAGGCGCAGGCGTCATCGACGAGCGAACTATGACCAACTATAGAGACCGGTATTTTTAATAGGGAACACCGATCAAACAAACTGGACACGATACAACCCATGGACGGCGGCAGAATCAATAACAAGGCTAATTCGGAACAACCTTCGAAATTTATATTTGTGTCTCGTTGATAGGAGGGCTCCAAAGACATGGTTTACACATTTTTAAGATAACAATTGAAGCTTGTGCCGGAAGAACGTAAAATACATTTTTAACCAAAAACATTAGTGCTGTGAAAATATTTGGTGTACAGCCAAAGTTGTTCGGCAATGAAAAGTGAATGCTAAAAACTGTATATCCAACGTTTTTCCAGACGCAGTAAAAATTGTATTGTTGTAAACGAAAATTTTGGTGGTTCATCAACATGTTTTTTTACGTTTATATATTTTGGGAGAAATTGAATATCAACGTTCTTCCGGCCCACGGTTCATGAAGTCCTATTGTCCATATCAGAAGTTAAAATCTTCTGCTAGTAGCGAGTTTAAACCTTCTGCAATGAAAGGAGGGACAGTTACTTCTGGAACAACAAGCCATGCAAATCAAGGTTTATCGCAACGACAATAGCATTTCTCACTCCACAGACTCGATTCTAGGGCATAGATACTCGTGTCTTTAAAAGAGGTATTACACTGGGGTCGCCGCCAACTGGTTACAGTTTTTGGTTGGGTTTTTATGGTACTGAGCATGCGCACATTTGTTCTGCTCACTTTAGAACGAATGTGCGCATGCTCAGTACTATAAAAACCCAACCAAAAACTGTAACCAGTTGGAAAGCGACCCCATGGTAATACCCCTTTTAGTTCTCGAATAAATAACTAGTTTACAGCCAATTCTTCCCAAACGTCGAACCCGTGTGTTATTAGCTGCTATAAAGGGTGGGTACTCACAGGGTGTCCAGGTTAATGATGTTGTACTGGGCGAAGAACGTGTGTCGAAACAACTGAAAACAAAACAAAATTGTTTGTTTAAATCAAGCATAATTATGTCATAAATCATAATCCAATGATTTATTACTTGACATGCCAGAGTCGTAGATTTTTACTAGACAGGATTATGTAAAGACTAAAACACTAATAAAAACTAAACAGAACATACAGAAATGCGTGTTTTACAGCTGTAGTAAACATGAAGTGTCTTAAACCAGGCAGAGAAACTTATAACACACGCCAAATAGTAATCTGTTATTCACGTCTTGAGAGGGCTTAATACTCTACATGAAGTATAATCATGTTTTATGGCATTCGTACACTAATGTGTAGTGCAAGAAAATAACATGTTAGAGAACGCAAAAAACGTGTTTTAATAAAATTAGTAATTTGAAAATTCACAACTTCTGCTAATGTTTAATGTGTGTTTTTTAATGTTAAAGGTCTAATAAGAATGTGTTAGTAATTGGATGAGCGAAGCGAAGACTTCAATTTCACTGACCCCCAAAAGATTTAGCTCGAGTGTTTTTTTTTTTGTTTTTTTTTGTTTTTTTTTTTGTTCTTTTTTTGTTTGTTTTTCTGTCTGTTTGTTAACTCTCTTCGAGACAAACGGCATATCCGATCTTGCTGAAAATTTGACAGGACCTTCGAAATCTCTGAACTTAGAGGTGTATTGTTTTTGGGTACAATCGAAGAAATATTTCTCATGAATATCGTACTTTTACGATTTTTTTCGATTTTTAGTGCGTTATTTTCGTGATATTTGGGCCAATTCTGACCAAACGGGTGGGGCTACAAGGTTCATATTATACATGGACATTAAGGTTATGGCGATGTAGTACCTTTTGAAAGAAAAATTTGAAAAAGTTAGCCAGAATCCATAGAAATAAAGCTTTAAATATAAGTTTTTTGATTTTTTGTGCAATATTTTCGTGCCATTTGGGTCAATTTTGACCAAACGGGTGGGGCTACAAACAACGTTCATATTATACATGGACATTAAGGTTATGGTGATGTAGTACCTTTTGAAATAAAAAGTTGAAAAAGTTAGGCAGAATCCATAGAAATAAAGCTTTTAATATAAGTTTTTTACGGTAAATAATACCAATTGACAAGTAACAATAGAAACTTGACAAGTTGACAACAATCACCTACAATGCGTAGGCAGCAAAACAAAGCACTTGCAAAAGTAAATATATCCCACGCAATTTTTTTTTTAAAAAGCTCATCCATCAACGCGGCGGGACTTTAGCGTTTTCCTAGTATCAATTACATTTTTAAGTGAAAGCCGAATTACAGTACAATTTGAAACAACTTTGTGGACATGTGTTTGTGACACTGATAATTTTGTACGAGTTTTTTGTTGCGTTTGTCATTTTCCGGATCAATAAGCTTTTATAAAGTTAAGTTACACGGCCGCACTAAAAGTTCCAATACTCAGCTAATTTTGGTGATATCATTTAAAGAAAGTACTCGAATTGAAACTGAAAGTTCAGCACACGTAATGAATTAGGAATATTCAATTTTATAACAATATTTGAAGTAATTAGGTTGGTCCAAACCATAGACATCCCATATAATTGGCTAGACTAGCAGTCAGTGGTCCACTTCCGGGACAATTGGAAGCCATCTTGAAAGGGTGAGTTTGCATGTTAATTAGATTGGAGCGATTAATTGAAAAAATATATTTAAAGATGGCCGCCAGTTTGGCAGGTGAGCATATCAGACTTTAACACCAAATGATTACAAAATTCCCGTATGCAAGAACTGTGCATTGTTTCTGTTTGTGCAATGCCATGCTGCACAAGCTAAAACCATATCAAACAATCCAGTAAAGTACTTTATTGCAATAAAAAAGCATAAAATAAAACGCCAAACCGCCATCTTGAATGGGTGGGATTGACGCTTCAATTTGGTACACTCGCGCCTGTGCGGAGGTATTGGAGACTGCGTATCTAGCCTACTATAGGTGTTAAGATATCTATGGTCCAAACACACCATATAATTCTACTCACATTTGAAAGAAAAACGAAAAATTACAACAGTTAAACGGCATAAGATAGACGAATAAGAAAGAATTCGAAACGTTTCGAAAAGAACACTTAACACGTGACAAAAATTTCAGTTCATTTCAAACAGCCATTTCTCTTGAATAGAACTATCAGTTTGAGCATTTAAAATTACCGGGACAGCCCCCAAAACAAGCCATTTTTTTCCACCTCTGAAACATAACTAATTTTTTTTTATACAAAGGAAACAGTTAAAACAAAATCAATTTCGCGATAGATTCCCCTTAAAAGTACACATTTATGTCATCAGTTCGGTACCAGCAGAGTCGATAAAGAAGTTTCCCCTTGAAACTTCTTTATCGACTCTGGTACCAGGGGATCTTTTTACTAATTGTGTCAACAGTCGATCGCATGCGACAACTTAAGTGAGAAGAGCAAGTTAGCTGCAACCCCAAATTTTCATCATTGGATGAGCGAAGCGAAGACTTCAATTTCACTGACCCCCAAAAAATTTAGCTCGGGTGTTTTTTTTTTTTTTTTTTTTTTTTTTTTTTTTTTTTTTTTTTTTTGTTTGTTTTGTTTTTTGTCTGTTTGTTAACTCTCTTCCAGGCAAACGGCATATCCGATCTTGCTGAAAATTTGACAGGACCTTCGAAATCTCTGAACTTAGAGGTGTATTGTTTTTGGGTACAATCGAAGAAATATTTCTCATGAATATCGTACTTTTACGATTTTTTTCGATTTTTAGTGCGTTATTTTCGTGATATTTGGGCCAATTCTGACCAAACGGGTGGGGCTACAAGGTTCATATTATACATGGACATTAAGGTTATGGCGATGTAGTACCTTTTGAAAGAAAAATTTGAAAAAGTTAGCCAGAATCCATAGAAATAAAGCTTTAAATATAAGTTTTTTGATTTTTTGTGCAATATTTTCGTGCCATTTGGGTCAATTTTGACCAAACGGGTGGGGCTACAAACAACGTTCATATTATACATGGACATTAAGGTTATGGTGATGTAGTACCTTTTGAAATAAAAAGTTGAAAAAGTTAGGCAGAATCCATAGAAATAAAGCTTTTAATATAAGTTTTTTACGGTAAATAATACCAATTGACAGGTAACAATAGAAACTTGACAAGTTGACAACAATCACCATCAATGCGTAGGCAGCAAAACAAAGCACTTGCAAAAGTAAATATATCCCACGCAAAATTTTTTTTTGAAAAAGCTCATCCATCAACGCGGCGGGACTTTAGCGTTTTCCTAGTACCAAATAACGTAGTAATTACTCTTGCATTGTATGTATGTAGTTGTTTATAAAGTCAAAGAAACATAGGCAGACGGCTTTAAAAGTGTAAAATGTGTCATAATTGCCAATAAAAAGCTTATACGTTTGGCTCAACGCTGCACGCATCTGACTGCAGATATACAAGCTTATGAGCTGTGTATTGGTAACAATTACACATAACATTTTTAATGCCGTCTGACAATGTTTCTTTGGCTTTATAAACAGCTACATACATGAAATGTAAGTAACTAGGAAAACGCTCAGTTGGACGCGTTGTTGAGCGAGCACCGGTACGTGCAACATGACCCGAGTACGACATTTCCATAAGGCCCACCACACAGTGTAGGCCTAACTGGATATTGACATTGTACACTATACTATTCCAACATCTTTGCAATGTACTAATTGACGTCATGCCTTCTAAAGTGTATCTTTGTATCTTCACTGCCTCCTTCATTTTTTAACATCATTTTTCGAATTATGATTACCAATAAGTCTTTAAGGTCTTGACCGATTTAGCTGAAAATTTGGAAAATAGGAGAGGATGTTGTACTTATTGACCCTGCAAAATTTCATAACGATCGGTACATTTTTATTTTTTTATTTTATTTTTTATTTTTTATAACCAATGATCGGATTTTGTTCAAAAACTATACAGCAACCCGCCTAGGTGGTATGTACATGTGTGCAAAATTTCAGGTCAATCAGAGAAACGGTGCGACCTGTATCGAAGCAGTAACAGAAAAAAAAAAAACAGACATTCGAGCCATAAGAGTCAAGTGGAGACGCTCGCTACGCTCGCTCAATTACTATTTGATTTGATATGACGAAAATTTGAGGTGGCAGCTCACTTGCTCAATTCTCACTAAAGTTGTCGAATGCGATCGACTACTGTCACTGTCACTGTCACTTAGTAAATAGACCCCCCCAAGACATATTTATATGTCATGCACTGCACCATATTAGGCCTACTTAATCCTCCATGGGCCAACTAGAATATTCACATTATTTATTTACTTTTAAAATGTTACCTACTGTGAAAAACTGCATGGTGCACGTATCATAATCCAAGACAAAGAAACTCGACTAAGGACTGTGCCTTTTTATTATTGATAGTCAGTTTTATGATAACTTGTTTCAAATTTCATTTCCCATTACATCGGTAATGAATAGTTTTCAGGTGTATTCTTAGTTCGAAGGAAGTTTACATTATGTAAACACAAAAATATTTCTTGTTTTATCAGTTCAATGTTAGTTCTTTAACCTAGCGTAGCGTACGAGTAGTGTAAGAGCCCACATAAGGGGGGTTTTAGACTAAAAACTCCCAGAGGAATCTCAGAAAAGTTGTCTACGTTCAAATATTCAAAAACCGTACCTCCGCCCTCTGGAGACTCGTAATATGTGAAAACTTTCGAACAAGAATCAAATATGTCCCCAGTTTCCACTTCGACATACTACAGAAATTATTCCACGTTGTGGAAACTCACCCTAATGGATGAGCATTTTTAGTCCTCTGTGCAAATTGTTTTAACAAAGTATTGATTTTTTTAAATTTTTTAAACTAGTACCAACTATACATGACTACTTTTTCGGGTCCGAAAAAGTAGTCATGAATGTGTATAACCTAGAAAGCTTCAAACAAACCTAGTACCAACTATGTCCATGGCCAAGGCTCAATATTTAATTGAAATTTAACCTTAACGCATATCTAGGGCTTTTTAAACGTTTTTCACAATCATTTTGATGGATGAGGGTTGGTGTATATAATATTAGTATCTAAAACGGAAATTTTTGTATTATTGGGCCATCTTTTCGTTGTAAAACGTTAACACATATTAAAAAAATGTTAACCAGATGTACTTTTCTAAGATTATCAATTTATCTGCCTTTTCTTTCCAAATTTATTTTATTTCCCTGACTTTTCCGGGTGTATTTATTTATTTTATTATTTTAGTTTTTAGTTGTCTGCTTTAACAAAAGTATCCAATTGTAATGTTCTCTATATACTAGTAATAGCAAATCAAAAACTAATTTAAGCAACTGAATTTGTAAATCCCCCTCGTAAAGCAGCGGGCGTCATGTCTCTCACCTTCTGGTAGGAGTGCGCCACCAGCAGGAACCTGCGGTCGGCCGACAATGTGATCTCAGCCGTCGACACCGGGACCTGAAACAGTCATTCACAAGTTATAATCTTGATCCACACAGAGAGAACTTTTATCTTTTAAGTAAAACAAAACTCTGTTGTACAGATACAATTGCCACAAGGACACAGAATAAAAATAACATTAATTGATTAGCAACAATTAAAAAAGAGGTTTAAAATTTAGAAATGAGTAATAATAATACAATACAAAAATAACACGTTTAGACCATAAAGGTGATGCCTAAGAATATAAATGGAACCTTTCAATGCCACCATCGGAAGTCTTGTATAAGTGTTCTACCTAATTTAAAATATTGCAAAAATCAATTTAAATCTTTGGGATTGTCCCCCTTGCACCAACAAACAATCCGATGACATGTATTAGGTTAACATGGTATTTGTCTGCATAATATGGTATTGTTCACGATTTACGCCATAAACAGACCGAGTACGAGTTTAAAATATGGTCGTAATTTAGAATTTTTAGATTTTAAGGGAGTAATAGACGGCGAAAATAATATACCGCAAAACGCCCTTGTTATGAATTTGATATTGCGTCATTCAAAGACGTTTGAAGTTTTTTTAAGATCTCCGTTCGGATACAACAACAAACACACCTAATAATGTTCTTTCAAATGGCTCGCTCTTAAGAGCAGTAACCACACTTGATGACTTTACCGTTACGAAATCCCAGGGTTTAAAGGGCCGTTAGGACTAATATTTACACAGCTTTGATCTTTGGAACTTTACGAGCTGATCTCTCGACATTATCACAGACGAGTTTCTTCATGTTGCTCGTGCTAGACTGAGCGACCAAAATACACATATAATATAATAATTTTACCCTAAATCTCTTCAAAGAAGGTAAATGCCGAGCTAATTTTATGCTCTCTAGCTAATTAATAATGTTCGAGAATAGTTTATTTATATTAGTTTATGATATTTATTTTTAAAATCCATAATACTGCTCTGCTTCACGAGAAATGAGTGAATTTGTTGCCTTAAGTTTTTATTACCAGGGAATAGGACAAATTTGGCACATGGCAAATAGCTATTCGCTCGGCCAAGAAGCATCCAAAGTATACTAGGAAAACGCTTAAGTCCCGCCGCGTTGTTGGATGAGCGTAATTGGTGCATTGAGCTGCCATGTGTTATGCGAATTTTCTGTTGTTCTGTGGAAAAATCATTACTAAGTTGAATTTTTTTTAAATTAAATTAAAAATTAACTTTAATTTTTTAATTTATTAATCGTAATTGTTAAAAAAAATCGTAAAATTGCGATTTTTATAAGAAATAATATCTCGATTGCGCTCAAATTTAACACATAATATTTATTCATAAAATTAAGGTTCTGCGAAAAAATCATTAAAATCGGAATAAGTCAAAGTAATTTTTAAAAAATCGAAAAAAATCGTAAAATTGCGATTTTCATGAGAAATAATTTTCCGATTGCGCTCAAAAACGTGGCAGTTCTACGTTCAGAGATTTCGAAGGCCTCCATAAAATTTCATCTCAATCGGAGTATCGGTTTAGCTGGAATCGTGCGGACAAACAGACAAAAATACAAAAAAAAAGAAAAGAAAAAAAAAACATTCCGGATTTTTTTCTCCAGTGTAGTAGAATGGAATCTTCGCTTCGCTCGCTTCGCTCGCTACGCTCATCCAATTATGGGATTTGGTGAGATGGACTAAACGCATGTAAAAGAAAATTTGAAAATAAACAATGTGAGGGTGCTGCACCCCCAACAGACGCCGCGTCGCAGGGACCAAACCGGAAGTGCACTAATTGTGGGATTCGGTGGGATCGAAAGCACTAATTAGGCACTAACTAGGAAAACGCTTAAGTCCCGCCGCGTTGTTGGATGAGCGTAATTGGTGCATTGAGCTGCCATATGTTATGCGAATTTTCTGTTGTTCTGTGGTAAAATCATTATTAAATTGAAATTTTTTAAATTAAATTAAATAAAATAAAAAAGAAACTTTAATTTTTTTATTTTTTTTTAATTAATCGTAATTGTTTAAAAAAATCGTAAAATTGAAATTTTTATTAGAAATAATTTCTCGATTGCGCTCAAATTTAACAGTAATATATTAATTCATAAAATTAAGGTTCTGCGAAAAAAATCATTTCAATCGGATAAAGCATGTAGGTGTTATAAGTCAAAGAATTGTTTTAAAAAAGAAAAAACCTGTAAAATTTCGATTTTTATGATAAATATTTTTTCAATTGCGCTCAAATTTCACAAGAATATCTTAATTCATAAAATAAAGGTTCTGTGCAAAAATCATTAAAATCGAATAAAGCATGTAGGTGTTATAAGTCGAAGAAATTTTTTTAAAATCGAAAAAATTCGTAAAATTGCGATTTTCATGAGAAAAAAATTTCCGATTGCGCTCAAAAACGTGGCAGTTCTAAGTTCAGAGATTTCAAATGCCTCCATAAAATTTCATCGTAATCGGAGTATCGGTTTAGCCGGAATCGTGTGGACAAACAGACAAAAATACAAAAAGAAAAAAAAAACATTCCGGATTTTTTTCTCCAGTGTAGTAGAATGGAATCTTCGCTTCGCTCGCTACGCTCGCTACGCTCATCCAATTATACAACTTGCAAAGTAGTCAATAAAGCATAAATGGACAGCCCTACAGGCGTGGATTTTAAACATTTTGTCTCAATCAGACACAAAAAATTCACGAATATAGTCAATTTTGTACTTTTTAACAAAATCAAAAATCGTGAAAATCAATTTATTTTTGTAATTGTTTTAAATCCAATTTTAGAACTGTGAACTGTTTAGAACGTGGCAACTGCACAAAATTTCAAACACCCTGTGGTGTCAGTCAGCCGAGCTATCAAGAATGTGGCTAAAACGCATGTCCCATATCCCCTTAATATATTTATGATAATCGGAACGATGACAGATGATTGATGAAGAGGATAGAGAACGATTACACCAATCTTGTGTCCAGGATTCAAACCCTACGCCCATTGGAATCGCACGCTTCGGGTTTGCGCTGCAGTGAGCTGCACTGAACTGCACTGAACTACACTGATCTGCGCTGCACTGCACCACGGAATGGTATTATAGACACTGTGGACATTCTTAGACACTTGCACTTTAAAGAAATAAAATAAATAAATTCGTATTTAGAGTCTGCCCACTCAGCCACAAAACTGATTTTGTGCATTATACACTCGAAGAAACGCATGCAGAATCGTGATAATGATGACAGACATAGGTACAGAAGTGCTCAAAAGAGAAAGCAAAGCTATATTTAATCAACAGATAGTCGAAAAAGAATAAAATAATAAAATAATTCATTTATTTCCATGTCCAAATCACGTTGTTGGTGGAGGTGCCGGGTATAGCCCATCCCTCTGCGAGACAGCCACAAAAACATTATTTATCACACTTGCTGAAGGCCAAATGTCAACAAAAACGCATTAGGAGGTATTGTTCCGTTTGTATCGCGAGACTTGACACGCGCACAGACGGACGGATGTGAAAGTGATGCTTATTCGGAAGCTCGCTCGCTAATTTATGTGATATTGTAGAAGAGGAATAGAAGGACTGACCACTATGTATATGTGTGCCTTCTTTATTTAATAGTGACTAGACCAACTAATTAACATCTTAAGATTAATTCAATTAAAGTTGTAAATTACATTGCTGAAAGAGTTGCCAATGGTGGAAATAGGTGATTCACATAAAAAGGCACGGTTCCAAAACAGTAAGACAACACCAACACAAGTCACAATTTGTTCTGTAACAGATGGAAAAATCACCTGAGATCTGTCTTATATTATGGGTAGGGAATGGAAATATTAAAATATTTTGAAAAGGAAAATATCTAGTGTGCTTTTTGATTTAAGTTTGCTGCACATCGTGAAACACTCACAAAACAATCGAGTGAATCTTGGCCAACATTCTTCAGATTAACTTTTCGAAGCAGCATGGCACTTATAATTCAAGGTCACACGTGATTTTAAACTTGATTGAAACCACTTTTATCGGAATAGTCGTGAATGTTTGAGACGCTAAGATTATCTTCCTTAGTGCTGTTATTATTAGCGTCACGTGAAATGAATTTAAAATTTAAAATGCTAAAGTTGTATTGTTCATGTGTGATTTTTTTTGTAGGATTATGTATAACCGATTACTTTTATGTTTACTAATTAAAAAGCTGAAGCATTGCATTAATTTTTTTAAAGTGTTTTGTCAATTTGCAATAAGAAATAACTAGGCTTAAAATTAATATTTTATAAAAGAAGACACATTTCTTAGTTTTATCTACGGTCAAAGTATTAAAAAAACATTTACATTACATTAATGCCATAGGGCCTACAAGATATTTATTTTGAATATTTGATATTATTAAGTCTATTTTGATACTAAAATGTATTAGAATTTAAAACTAACTTTAAAAATGTAATGCCATTAAAGTTGATTTTACTAACAACATGGTAGCCCAACATGTATAATGGTATACAAAACAAATTAATTTAACGGGTTAGCGTAAGTTAAATACCTATGTAGGCCTATTTTAGTTAATCGGTAATTAGTTTGAGAATTAAATATAAAATGTTATCAATTTAATCTTGAATTAAATTTAAAGTAGAACTATACATCTACGTTATTTGATGCCGGTAGCTGATAAGAGATTAAGGATTGAGAGTGAGAGTGAGGCTGCACAAAAGCTAGAGGGTTAAACTGACACATAACGAGATGCAATAAAAAAATGTAGGATGACCGCTGTAGGGTATACACATCGGATTTAACCGGTGTGACCCTCTTCAGGTGACTAACTAGATATATTGCGGAAATGACAATTGTGAAGGGATGTCCGAGGGCCAGTTAAGAGGACTCAATCCCTTGCATACGCATTAACGACTGAAGAAAGCCTCGGAAAAACCTTCAGTCAGGATTGCCGGTAATGACGGGATTTGAAACCGGGACCTCCCGAATAAGAGTCGAGCGCTTAGCGTTCGATCAACTATTTCGCTCGTCTGAATACCGCAAGTTATCGAATTATTGTACTTATTTACCATCTTAACAAACTAATTCCGTGAACGTGTTCTGTTCTCGGGTTTTCCCCCGATGACATCACCTCGTGATCGGGATTCTTCGGGTTGAAGGTCACTAATGGGAGTGAACTACAGACGTTTATTCGACACCAGACAAAGGCAGCCCACCTCGGCGGCCGAAACTAGCGGTACTCGACACAAGTTTCCGTAAATCCACGCAATAAACCAATTGAGATTAACATCGTAAAGGTTTTTTTTATGAAAAACTTATGCATCTGCTTAGGCTGAAGGTCTGCAGAGATTGTGTGCTTCTAGCTTCTCACGGCCACAGCGATTGTGGATATGGGCACGACTATTTGAAAGAATTCCCCGTTCCTCCACAGTATGGTCGGAGGTGAGCATTTTGTGGGAAAGACCCCAACAGTATTTAAACCAAGTGAAATTATGTTTTTAAACGTACCTCAAGAACTCTGCAATAAAACAATGCGAAAGTGAAAATAGTCAGTAATGTATAGTTTTGTAACTGTTAGAATTATATCGTGCACGAATAAATATTCAAATAAAATATATGTAAAGGTTTTTAATTCACATAATATGCTTTTCATTAATTAAATTTGTAACTAAAAAATTACACGCCATAACATTTAAAACTTTCTATCACGAAGGCAATAGTTCTGTAAAAACTTTATTTATGCTTTTAATTAATTTTTTACATATTTGGCAGCGTTCTTTAGAAACGAGTACGCCTAAAAAATTAATTTTGCGAGTTTTTAATATAGGTTGAGGTTTTTCGCCTTAAAACAAACCAATAAAAACCTACCACACCAATCGTTCAGTGGGAGTTAAATTATAGCATTTATCGGTAATGATTGAAATGTAGGAGCGTATTGGTAGGGGGGTATTATATCAAGTATCAACTATTTATTAAAGTAGCGATACAGAAGAAATCGGTTTCAAATCGAAATTTTTACAAGTTATACTGTATAAAAATGTGCATTCGTCAATCTATTTTCCGATTTTTAAAACCATCTAGCTGCCTCTGTAACTGCTGCTTGCTAAGTTGAAACAAAGTCCATGAAAGAAGAGTTTTGTTACAAAATGTTCGCAATACAAAGTGAATCTTGTCAACAGGTATGGGAATCGTTGGTTTTCTAGAAGACTATTATTATTGATTTTGTAGAGTTTTCAACAGTAAACGTTTAACCTCTTGCGCCAAATAGCATGTTTACATGCCTCTTCTTGAAGCCTAAACTCATTACACGTGATAAAATAAACCAATTTAGCTGTCACACTAACAGTATCAGTAGGTATCTTATGCGGAAGTTATAAGAAACCATAGAAAGTATAGCTTTACGAGGGACCCACTTATCCTCTAATGAAGTGAAACGATTGTCTCTAGTTTAGTTTACTTTAGTTCAGTAAACTAAAGTTTAATTTCTGAATTCAATGTTATCATACATTGTATATTAATTCGATTGATCTATATTACGCCTATTAAAGTATACCTATCGCCATTGTAAACGAGTGCCTTTACTTTCTTAAGATAGCCTTACAAACCCAAAATAAAATGTGTAATGATGAGCTGAGCTAGTATGATATTATTAAATTCAAATCGCGAAAACATGTACTTATTGCTGAAGGCTTAAGGGTAATTTTCTACGTGGTTCATGTTTTGTGCGGCCAATTTGGTTTACTCTTTTGGTAACCATTTACAACTCAAAGTTACAAAACAAAAGTTAAAAGCATTTGCTCTTGCTTATTATTTGTTCTCAGATACTGATCCGAACCAACTGATATCCACGATGTCGCCATCGACGAGGAAATAATGGCCAACTAGGGTTCGTACTATCATTAGTGACCACTGGTTGGACAGTGGACACGATTCACCCTTGGTCGACGCCAACATCTACAAGGCTTCATACATTGCTAAAACTTATGCTTCGTTGCTAGAATTGCTCCAAAAGTCGTTGATAATCCCACATTAACCCAACTATCATATTATTGGTTAATGTCAAATTTCATAAAGTAAATAAGTTCTGGCTTAACCGATAATCGAGCCCGGGACCTCCTGCATTTAAAGCAGTGTATGGCATGAGCCTATGGTTAGATCATCTTAACTGATTGATTGGATATTGCTTGACGTCTCATATTAATGCACTTTAGCCATTCGAGACGATGAGTGGTGATAGATGAGGATAAAGTATGAACAGAAGGGAGGATGGGAAACCCGGTACCAGCATGTAGCCTACTTCTTTCGAAAAGTACCAAGGGGACCAACGGCTTAACGTCCCATCCGAAAAGACGGTGTAACCTTGACAGTCATATAGGTTCCTCCACTAACCCGGACTGCCGAGCAGACGTCGAGGAGAACAAAGCCGTTACACTAGCTCTCGAACCCTCCATCTGAGAATACGTCAGTTTCAGGCCAGAGCGGTCACCCACTCCCATCAACCACACCCGAAGGCTGCTTAATTTTGGTGTTCGAGTGGGAACCGGTTAAACGACCTCGGCTAAACCGCTGGCTAAGCCATCTTAACATCTCGCTCATCACGAGATACTCACCAACGTCTCGTCCTCCACGAGACTGCGACTCTTGCGCGTGGTGGCGTCGTAGAGAAGAACATGGCCGACTGATTCGCCTCGGTAGAGGATCTCAGTGTCTGGAAAGAGAAACATATCAATACTCAACATTGCATTGTGTAAAATACAAAAACCAGTTTCATACTAGCTTGGGTTTGATTGTTTAATTTCTGGGTTATGAACCGGGGTCTAATTACTATCGTGACAATAGACGATAGACAATGTTAGTGACGATAATTGATAGATACTTTTAGTGGCAATAGTCGATCGACAACTTTAGTGAGAATAGCAAGTGAGAAGAGCATGTGAAGACACCTCAAATTTGTACTAGGAAAACGCCAAAGTCGTTGTTAAACGAGTGAGTGACGTATGTGTATAGTATCCGGTATCATTCCCCATACTGGGCTAGATCGAGCCTTAGGTATATGGGAGGCGATGTTCCCGGGAACTCAACACATGGCTCACTCACTCGTTTAACGACTTTGGCGTTTCCCTAGTTATTTAAATTGAACATTTAAAATGCGAATCATGTTCAAAACGTATTAGCGTGAAACATTACCAAATTTCCAAGATAAAACAAAATCACCTAAGTTTTATTACCCATTTAACACCCCTCAAAAATAATATGTGGGTGTAAAAATATAAAAAAGTTCGAGATAATGGGTATCGAACCCCAACCATCCGTGCGGTAGTCTAAATGCTTACCAATAGGCCATGCAAGCCACGTAGTTATCGTCCCACTAGCTGCTACAAAAATCAT